>JBCAUG010725198.1:0-45090 GCA_038406175.1 Haplosyllis leylae
TCAGTACAGTGGTAACACGTGGTTTGATGTGTATTCTGTGCTTCATTTCTTGCTTGGTTTTCGAACTGAAGACACACGCCACTGATCTAGATCTAATGATTCAGATTGATGGAATATTTATGTATGGATTACTATTTGGAAAGCTTTCAAACAGCATGGCATCTTCTTGGCCAAGTCATGAGCACCTCACAGATATATATTTTTTGGATGTACGAGGTTTCTAAGTTTATTAAATTGGCATGCAAAGAATGGGATTTTCTACTGCAAGCAGCCATGACCTTCTTGTTCATGTTTTGTTGTTATTGTCATGTGATCAGATTGGAGCTCTCTCATTGGTTGAGAGAAACTTCAGAACAAGGCTGCCTGGCAGGTAAAAAAATTTGCGCAATTTCTACTTGAACTTAAAATCACTTTTCAGGGGTCTTGCACACTGGCTGGAAAGGTCCCGCTGAGCAGAATTTTTAAAGTAATCAACACTGAATCGTCTGTGAAAGTTTCAGAGCATAACTGCGTCTATTAATGTCAGAAAAAGTGATGAAAGTTGGACATGAAAAATTACGCGAATTTTCACACCACATGCTTTCAGATGCATGCAGATCTAGGTGCGGGATTGCCTTTCAGTACAGTGACCTTTGTGGCCTTGTGGCTCTTGATCGCTGAGCGTGTCTTTATTGTTGGCCACAACTAATTGCCAATTGAGAACAATAATGTCTCCAGGGCATTCTGAAAAAAGAAAGCCCTCCGAAGACAATGGGACTTCCCGCTGAGAGGGTTTTCCATGTCGGAAAATCTATTGCGCAAAGTGCCCTCACATTTACATTCTGCTGAAAGGAAACTATGTGGTTAAGAGTAACCGCGTGGTATGTCTATGTTTGGATAATGCATGGTAAAGACCAGGTGGTCTTAAAGATTGAGCAGTCCCTTGATTAAACTCTCCAATATAAAGGCTCCTATATAACTCCGAAGAGTAAAGATTATGTCAATGCATTGCCTACCGATGTGGAAAGCGGAGAAGGCCATTTCAAAGCGTAAGTGATGTTCACAGCAGTGCCTCGCCTACTTAAATAGGTTATAGAATAAATATTGTAATTGGAAATATTTTAAAGCACGAATCAATATTTACAACTAGATGTTAGCAAACAGATATGTTGTCAGTGGCGGCTCCAGGATTTTCCAGTACAACCTACAATGTAGTATATTACGGGACATACTGAAATTTGGAACTAAATTAGGGTGAACAAATTAATTCGCCACCAACTGATAATTTTAGGCCTTGAATATTTCTCTTAGCAAACAGAAATTAAAAAAATAATGGCAATAAAGTCAGACAATGAACCTTGATTTTAATCCAACCAGTGTACGATGAAATACCATGTATTTGAGAATGAATCATGCACATATGTACTGCCACCCCACTCGACTGTGAGAAAGAACCACTTAAACATGACCAATCGAGTTTTCCTGAAATTATACAAAGTTGCCAAAGGGCTAACGAAGGCTTATAGAGTGAAGAATAAAATAATTTCAGTCGTAAAATTGCCTCCAGTAAGGATAGAACCCAGGACTTCTTGTGATCTACTCAAATGCCTTGCTGACAGTGCTAAGTTGACATTTGGTCAGTCTGAATGTTTGAGAGCTTTATAAAGTCATGTTCTATTGATTCTAGAAATGATTCAAGTCCAAAAAGTGAAGTGTTGCAAGGAACAAAGCTCAGTTTAGAGATCTCCTATCCAATACGCTTTTGCTTCGCACAGTCAGCAAGGCAAAAGCGTAGACCACAAGATGTCCTGGGTTCTATCCCCACTCAAGGCACGTTTTTGCTGATTTTATTTTGCTCTTCCCTGCGTAAGACCTTCTTTCCAACATTGACGACTTGGTACAATTTAGGGAAAACTCGATTGTTTTGTGAGTTCCATAGACAACTTAGGAAAAGCTCGATTGTTTTGTGAGTTCCATAGACAACAGGAGCTACCACAGTCAGCTTGAAATTGGAATAAGACGTTAATTTCAGAGGCACATGAGTTACTCAGTAGCCGTATGATGCTCTTCTCCAATTATTACGATAGTTCTGTTGGGAATTTGCAGCGCATTCGTCTTGGTTTGTTCCTTTAATCCGTTTGCCCGATGCGTAACCTCATTACTGACAAACTTTCAACGAGAAGTATTAGGTCTTGTTCAGTGGGAGCAGGTAATACTTTATCCTGCTACTCAACTCCATCATTATTCATGATGCTGAGCACATAGTTGCTCTCACAATGATGTCTAACTAAATTATGCCAACAAAGAACAAATTTAATTTGGAACAACGGTAGAACTAACTGAAGCCGTAATTATATCATTGTTTTCACTTATCAAGTGCACAATTTGCAGTCCAATAATCAGTTTTATGTTCCGCTTTGCGGAGTGTTACGTTGCGCTTACAGAATGAAAGATTGGGTGGTTGTTTACATGAACATTAGATCAAGATGGGGGTTTATGACAAGAACCTAATTAATTCGCCCCGGTTCTACATCAGTCAAAATGATGGATAATCCATTTTTGCTCTGTTAGTTCTTCTCTTGTTCGTGAATCAATTGACCAGCATTTTTATTTGGTCGTGCAATGTGGAACTTATTTTACTTCTCCTGCATGTTCATATTGTAAGATCTTTGTCAGTAATCTACCAAGAAGTTACATAGATAATATTTCTTCGAGATACAGCTTTGTCACATCATCTATATTGCAAAACAAGTTTTCTTTGTGAATTAAAATGTTGTCACTCTACACACATTTCGATGCCTCTTTAACAAAGAAGTAGTCCACCGAGTGGACATTTTTGTTTCTTTTGAACACAAATTATGGATCTATTTGTTTAGCGTACTAGTTTATTTAAGCCGTATTACTTTCTGTCCTCAAAACAATGGTAAAGGTAAAAGATTCACTGAAAACAAAACCAATAATATGTGGATGCTTGGAAAATGCCCGTACAAAATCATGTAGAATCAAAATCATGGAGAATAAGACGGCTATGCGAATAACTTCGCTCCCGTTGAACCATTCAGCTTCCGTCTTTTAATTCCTTGCTTCCTGTCATTATTACGTAATGAGTCTAAATTGGGTGGTCCCGGGGAGAATTGCATCTCTGTATCATACAATTTGGCATCAATTGCTCACTAAAGGATGCAATTTATTATCTGAATTGCAATTTACATGGGCAAAGCAGTGTCTGAGTTTTCATTACACTGGAAGCATGGATGCTCAGTAGATAGCCTGTAATTTTCCTCTGCAATGTTTCTAATGGTATACAGTACACAGGGTTAGTTACGTAACATATCTCCCAGTACAGTAATAGATTTGCCTTACAAAACAAATTGAAATAGTTTTGTACTTTATTGTGGACAATACATTTATAACAGAAAACACATTTTGGCCTATAACAACCTCAACAGCCCTAAATACGTGTAGTTTACTTCCAACCCTGGTCAGGAATTTTTATTCGTCAGCTTTTGAAATCAATACAACCCATATGTTACAGAAAGGTATGGTTAGTATAAGGTTTTTTTGATGCCACGAATTTGGATAAAACGTGGAGAAAACTTTGTTTAGGAATGGATAGATTGATTATCAAAACTGTACCTGTATAATCACCCTTTCGGGTGAGTTTTTCTTTTCAATGTAAAATAAAACCATTACTCACGTAATCTTGCTTGGGAAATAGTTCCGGAACAAATCCATGTAATACTGGCGCCCTCCCAGTTTAGCAAGAAATACAGGAATGACATTGAGAGCGTGCATTAAAATAATCAGATGGTGTGCTTGCGCAACGTTAGTTCAGTTGTTATGAAACGCCTGGCAGAAGGTTCCCCGAATAAGAAGAAAATCTGTGCGGTTGACAAATTTGCAGCAGTGAATGGTAGTTTTTCCACAGTAATTAAGTATTCGATCTAAATGCTATTTGCTCTGAATGTAGGGAAATTAATTTCGAGACGCATAGTGACAAATGAATTATTAATCAAGGCTACCCATTTGTAACTTCAAGAGTAAGCCCTCCACAAGGTAGTAGTTGCAGTTTCCTTTGTAAAGCAATGAATAGCAAAGAAATGTCTTGGATATGTATTGAATAAAAACCACTTTATTTATGTAACCCTGGTCGCGAGGTTGCCTGTATGATATATTATCTCCCCCAGGGCATGCTATTTCCACTTTTAATTGGTGTAATTGCTTGTACAATGTAAATTGGATGTACTAAATACCACGAGCTACTAAGCAAACAAATCTCAACAAAGAGAAATCCCTTGTTTAATCACTGCAGATATCAAATTCTGTTTTGTCAGTCCTCATGTGTATAACAACAATATTTTGGTTCCAACCTGTTGTGTGGTTTCATGATATTTTTGTCTGATACCTCGGGAATCATCCAGAGGCTCATAATTCATCTTAGAAACTGGAGGAGAGTCACCACCTCCGCCCTCCCACGTTAACAAAATCTGTTGAAAGAATCTCACATCGAAATCATGATCCGGGGAACAAGCTGATCTCTAGAGGAACATCAATTATTTACTTTTAACAACAACCACGGTCCAATACCCAGAAGGCAGGTCTTTTGTGTGAACAGAAAAATAATACAAAACCTAACATGAGAAGATAAAATGATGTGTAATACCACAAGGCACGCAATAATTACGGCTCTGAAAAAGTATTCTTAGACTTTTCCCAGCATATTCGGAAAGAAAAGCAGGAAATAAGATCGAATATGATGTAAGACTGTTATTGAATTGTAAAGAGTCCATGGGCAAACAACAAATCTTGCGGGAGGAAAAGTTACGATCCAAGGGAGAGAGGAGATCAAAGCAATGGTCAATCAAATCCGCCAAATCCAGATTACAAGAAAATACCCAATATTCCTCATCAATAATCTTGTAAACTGAAAGAAAGATCCGCATTATCTCAACTTATATTGCAGCTGATATTTTACACAAAAAATCAACAAAAACAGAAACATGGCACAAATTGAAATGTGGGTCACACTTTTCAATAAAGCCTATAATTTCCTTCTTTTCTAAGATTGGATGATGAATACGTGTGGAAACAAATAGCTACTTGCGAGATAGTTTGAACGGTTCCTGTACAAGTTATGGTGCTGAAGGCCGTCGGAAACTCATGTCCGATATTCCATCAAATGGTGACCAGTGATAGTCTACTGAGATTATAAATGGGAATACATGACCACACGCAAACATCACTAGGAGTTAATAGCTGACTGAAAGTGACTCTTTCATTCGAGTGTTCCCTAAATATTTTCACTAAATTCAGCAAATTCAGTGACGAAAATATAATTTTAAAAAGGAGTGCTGTATTCAAATTTGGTATCTATTGCATTAAAAACCAGCACTCAACCTCATTGCCAAGAAGGCATAGATAACAGAATTTTAAAATTAATCCAATTTCATGATTTAGTGATCTTTTGCATTCCCTACATCCCTCAATTTCTGTTCAATTTAGGGAACACACTATTGAACATCCTCCGTACCTTCATAAAAATGCGGATGAAACCATTTAAATAAATCTGTGAAAACAATTTGAATGTTATTGGAACAATAAATAACAAAATTGTTTCTTGTTGAACTGCCATTCCTTTTTTCAGAAATTGTAATACATGTCTTTGATTGCATTCAAGGACCTGGTTTCTGTAAATATATGACAGGGAAGTCTCAGTGAGGCAGTTCTTCTTTCCCAGCAGCAATCTATTCTTGATGCAGACTGCTCTATTGAGACCACTGCTGATGTGTGACTTTTTTAGCAGGAGTAAAGTAATGGACCTCGGAAAATATATCAAAAGGCATTGAGCATTTTCTATAGATCTAGGCAAAAAAACTTACGTTAAATGTGAAGTGATGTTTCCAATCATAAATCAAGTGAATGCATACTTTTGACCCCAAAAACTATTGAAAGCAATTACCTTTCCCATTTCTATTAGTACAATAGATGGACAAAAATCCTATCATCAAAGGTGAAGAAAGGTTTGGGAAGCTCGAATGATTAAGTTTTACCTGAATGATTTTCAGTGACAAAAATGTAATTAAAATTGAAAGCCTTGTTCAATCTTGCAACCGTTTGAAGCGAGTTTTTCGTCGTCGCACATATTCTGTCAGACATGCCACCTTTGTGCTAAATAATCGAGTCTGTCAGATCTGAAGTCAAAGTTTCTATCTGAAAGCTGCCCATAATGGTGCCTGCTTCAGTACGTTCCAATTTTGTGAGATTTGACGTCTGAAAAATTCTGGCAAATTTATATCTTTCAACTCACTTCATCTTTCAACGTGTAGAGACGAACGTGAAGATGAAAACAGTACATGGGAAACATGGTGAGTTTTCAGCTGATAAGAAATCAGTATAGATTATGATCATCTTGTCTCCAAGAGTGTCATGAATTTTTAAACTGAGACTCTAGTGTTGTGGCGGTTCGCTGGGTGGAGCTTGTAGTACAGAATATCATCACCTGATACACCGTGGCCACATGGCTGACTAAAGGTGCATTCACACTGAACGAAATCGAAAGTGATGTCGCTACAAACGATACAGATATGCAGTCATTAAGTTCTTGGATCAGGGAAAAGCACATTCCGCTTAAAATGGGTAAAAAACTTACTCTCCGTAGGAAATCATACCCATATACTTCAACGTGAATGGACAATGAGGTTTGGATGAATGAAATGTATTTGGAAAATTTATCAAAACTCCCCAATAACAGGTGCTAATAGGTGTTGTTTTTGCTCAGCCAAAATCCCACAACTGGTGTAGGTTCTTTCCAACCATTGGCACGAGATACAGCGCTAATCGGTGGGCTCTTACTAGTACAGCACTGACCAATGGAGCCCATATGGAAGTAATCCAAAGTAGATCTAGTAAAAGATGAAGAGGAAAATTGTAAACAGTTAAAAGTGAAAGTGAAAGTTTCACGTAAAATTATCACAAAAAGTAGCTTAACCAATACCAGGATTAATTCACTCAAGGCTCAACAACAGATAAACAAATCCTTTCAACGTTTTCATAATCAAACTAATACCCATTTAATTGTATGAATTATTTACTGTATTGTCCTTTGAAATTGCATCAGTATTGCACTAAGTGTTTTGTAATGTTTATAATTGAAATATTGTATGAACCCATTACCACAATACGTTCAATTAACAACATGGAACAAAGTACCGAATCTAAAATAGTGTCCAGCTTGCACTATTCAGTAGCGGATCCAGGATTTGGTCAGGGGGCCCAAGAATTTTTTTCAGAGATTTTGCCGACGTAGGGCAGTGGAGTCAGTAAGTGTGTATTGGCAGGGGTCCAGGGCCTGCCTTAGGGCCCTGGAAGCTCTTGCATTTTTAACTGTCAAATATGCATTTTCCAACTTTTCCTGGTACTTTTTCTTCAATGATTTTTAATGTACATTTGTGTGGGTACATTACAAAATATCTGTTTCAATATGATTTTGACAAATGCAATATTCCTTTTCCTAATATGAGAATATGAAGGTTTAGATTGCAGACACATTAGTTTGTAAGCTGGAGGTCTGGGGCCCACTTAGGGCCCCAGAAGCTGTTGCATTTTTAACTGTCAAATATGCATTTTCCCACTTTTCCTTGTACCTTTTCTTCAAAAATTTGAACTTGCATTTATGTAGGAAGATTACACAAAATATAAAAGATTCTGGCTATTTTGACAAGTTTGTACTTTTAGTTATGTATGCAGATACATTAGTTTGTAAACTAGGAATCTGGATCCACTTGGGCGCAAGAAACTGTTGCATTTCTAACTTAAAAAAATGTATCTTCCTACTATCCTGGGAAATTTGTGCTGAAATTTCCAAACAATTTTACATAGAAATATTTATTAATTCTCAGACACTTTTGTGTAATAATGTATGAAAAATACTTTACTGCAATCTTTACAGATGAGATAAGTTATGGCTTGAGTTAATATAATGTAGAAGTTAGCACATAAGCAGATGGAATGATGAGTTAAGTGAGTCCATGAGAATGTGAAAGCAATATTCATGCCGAGCGAAGTGAGGTTGGAAATTTTTTTGAAAAAATATCAATTTAGGGCCCTAAAATTCATAGTTTAGCTCTTAAACTCTATACTTGGGCCTCCAAATCTGGGGTCGGGGGGGGGCGGGCCCCCGGGCCTACCCGCTGGATCCGCTAGTGAGATGTAAGGCCAGAGAGTAGTTGAACACTGAAGTCAAATACGGACTTCGGCGAGCTGACATCAAATACTCTACTATCCGTCCGTTTTGCAAGATGTACGGTGCATCGACACGAACTTGCCAAATTAGTCTACTTGAACTTTCAATTAATTCATCACAAAAAGGGCTATTTCCTTTTGCCTTCTTCATAAATTTACTCACAGAAGATACAATAAAAAGAGGATATTATAATCAGCCTTCTCCAACGTTTTTCAGTCAACAAAAAGGGTATGAAACCCATATCTCGATGTTTGTGGCTAAGAATTTATCACATGTGAACAATAAAGCAAGCACGTACAGCTCTAAATTCAAGGATCAAATAATATCACGCGAGTAAATATTGGATTATTCAATAATATTACCACATATTCCTTTTTGATTAAATGGCGTACACAGCAAAAGTAC
This sequence comes from Haplosyllis leylae, assembly GCA_038406175.1. Lineage (NCBI taxonomy): Eukaryota > Metazoa > Annelida > Polychaeta > Phyllodocida > Syllidae > Haplosyllis > Haplosyllis leylae. Next base: position 8,627 of record JBCAUG010725198.1, read on the forward strand.
GCAGGTGAACAAGTTGTATAGGCATATAGTTGCGCATAGTGGCACACAGAGGCACATAGTTTCTGAAACTTCAATTATTATAATTAGCCATGCTTCTGATGACGATTTAATGTTTACATTACATTATCACAAGCCAGCATTTGTAATTCTTAGACTCCGTGGGTTTTTTAAAACTTTAATTACTATCTGAATAGTTAAAATGCTGTATATTTAAAAAAGTGAATATCTTTCCAGGGTTAATATACATTTTCCACAAATTTTGAGCCTTGCTAGCTTAAAGCATGTCCTTTGTATGAAAGTTGTGTTATAAGCTCTTGACCTGTCAGGTTGTTAAGCTCAATGACCGAACACCTTATTGAGCTTTAATTCTTATTATAAAATTATTAAGCATTACACTAAATGTCCTGGTATTCTTGTTTTTTGTGTTATGATTAAGTTTACTTAGAATTGAATTGTGCCATAGATAATTGCTGTTTGCTTTCATGTTTGTCATTTCAGGAATGCTTGTTCTAAACATAAATAGTTGTTTTTATCATTCATCTTTGTTTGGTTTTAAGTGATTATTCATGTTTATTATGAATCTCACGATGATTAAACAGTTGATTTTGGTCACAAATATACAAAGTTTATCTTTTTTTGGGTCCCAAATAAACTCTTGGAATTCCATATGATGTCATAATGCTATCATTATGATATCATAATGGGGAATTTCTTTTAAATAATGGGGAATACTTTTTGAATATGAACATCAAAAGGTGTAATTTTACCACTCACATCCGAAGGTTGTCGAAAGGTAATGTTTTAACATCTGTCTGTCTGTTCACAGGGGGGACCCCTTCCAACATTACCCACAATGTCTGGACTAGTGGCACCCCCACCCCCAGACAGCACCTGGGGGTACCTCTCCCCTCTCCCTAGACAGAACCAGGGGTACCCCCAGACAGAATAAGGGGTAACCTTCCCTCCAAAACAGGACCAGGGGATACCCCCAGGAATGGCAATGGCAGTGTAGGCAACATGCCCCTAGCATTCATGGAAGAGGACTTTCTTGTTTGGCTATTATTTTCACCATTATCAAGCATCAACAGTAAACTTAATATCATGAGTTTTGATCAGGACTATACAATTTAGGTCCAGGGTTCTCAAATTGTTTATATTCCTTCTCATGATATTGTCTGTTTATTCTGTTATTATTACTTGTTCTAAGTATGTTTGTTATGTTCTTAGTTGTCTATTGAATGCAATTTTGATAAGACTGGGTAGTCCCACCTGTGGACAAGTGACCATCAACTGTGCACACAACTTTTCCAGGGGTGGTGATGTCTATAGGGTGGGGTATGGAGGGGTGGAGGGGTAAGAGCTGGGGAGAATGGTGGTGGCGGCCTGAGGGATCTGGGGATAGTAGGGGTTTAGAGATGGTGGCTCTAGGGGAAGGTGGAGGTCAAAGGGGTGTTAGTAATTAAAGAGAGTAGAGGAGGTGGTGTGGATTTAGAACTTGCAACAAAATGAAATGCTTTATAATATTTTAATCAATTAAAATGTCCAAAATAAGACTACACATGACTCCACTTCTGTTTAGAGTGTCTCAAATAAATGATCTGAACTTAGCAACATGATATGTTAGGTACAAAAAGTTTGCTCTTCTTGGATTTCTGTTGTAAGTCGTCAAAATGCAAAACTTCCAAGACCCCTACTCCTTCCCTACCGTCTAGAATCCTACCACCTTTCAGTTCTCCATCACTCCCAGACCCCTACCCACTAAAGCCCTACCTCTACCCACAATAGTAATTAGAGTTTAAATAATTTCATTAAAAGAACAAAAATACAAAATAGATGATGCTCAAAAATTATTTGGTCAAATTACCTCAAACTCGAGGCACATTATACTCATCACCTGAAATTTGAAGTCTCTTTCTCAAAGACCAGAAAAACTGCAGACAACACCAACAACAACAATGACGGAAATACGTAATTTTATCAGACACACATATTTTGGCACTGTTTACAAAAACAATTAGCCCAAAAAGTAACACATTTTGTACAATTATATGCTTTCTTGAACCGTTCTTACGAAAATGTTTTGCAATGAATATTTTTTGTGCATAATAAATAGCTTTTACAGTCTATTTGTGGCCTTGCAGTGTCTTGTGTACACATTGCCATTGGTGATTGGCGAGGCACTTTATTATCATGGCAATCATAACCATTTCTAATCTGTTATATCCTTGTTGTACTCTTATCTGTGTCAAGATTTCCTGCGTGATTACAAACCTACATCAAATTTATTCACTGTCTAAAATAACCGCAATAGAAAGTTTTTTTTCCGAAATTCCGTCGGCAATTTAGCATAAGGAGAAAATTGCACGTTTTATCCAACCTGTTTAAAAGGGGAAGAAACTCCTAATGTTTCATGAGCACAACAAAATTGCTGAACATTAAATCGTTTCAGTGTGAACGAGGACAATCCAATAAGCTCTGGGCCTAACACACAAAGACATCTACATCTAACTTAATTTGATGTTTTCTGAATACTCAGGCTTTTTTTGAAAGAGGAATGGCTAGTTTACAGCTGAGAGTTGTCATAATAATTGGATCCTGGATTTTACCTTCGTTTTCGTAGGCTTTTTCGACTAGGGCCACAACTTTCCACGATTAAACAATTTTAGAGGCACCCACACTATCGGCAAGCCAATCACAGTGAGGAAGGAAACATAAAACTAGGCGTGCAGGAATCTTATGCTATGAAGAACAAAACGTATTGATATTTCAATTTAAACATAAACAACTCCAGTATTGTTTCTGTTCATTTCAACAATTTCTTCCATGACAGCAGGTGTTTTAAAACAAATTTGACACAACATGTTGCAGGATTTTTGAATTAAATAATTTTGATGACGATATTTGAATCGGAAGAAGCAGGTACGTCTATGATTGAACGTAAAAGTCGAATCAAACGTCTCCATCGATTTTCCGTTGATAGCGAAGAAACATCAAGATAACATGGTTCGTGTAAAATACGGCCCTTTGGGAATTGGAGCTCATTTGGAAGTATCGATGAGTGTTAGTACATGCGCTCATTACAGTGACAGCAACAAAGAAAACCAGGGAAATTGTCTAAATGTTATGATTAGCCAGTGATGAGAGAGGACTACCCTGGTTAACAACGAGTATCTTGCTTTTTACAGAGATTACTGTATGATAACGTCCTTTATAAAACGTTCTTTGCAATCTAACAGCACTAATTTTACGTAAAGTTTAAGTTTACATTATTTTTTTTAAAAATTAAGTACTACAACCATGTTCATTGTTATGGTCCCGCATACACATAGTGTATAGCGGGCCATATAGTACTCAACATGAACTCCTTGGCGGGGGGGGGGAGACTTTTGTCCTTGGTAGTGTTCCAAAAAGGTTAATGGACCATATCCGCCAGTCTAAAAATAGACCAGGGCTAGCCTCAGTAAGTCAGGAATGTGACTCCAGATGGCGGGACCATCTTGAGCCAGGGGCGCCTCGTTTAAAATTGTGCCCTAAATTTTTTTTATCGCAACCATAGGTATTTTTCTGTGTTCTGCTGAATTTAAAAATCTAGGTAATTGTGTAATTTTGTAGTTAAGTATTTTTCCACAATCGACGCCCTTTGGTGTTTTGTGTTTTTTGAGTCGTTTGGATATAGATTTAGAAAGATAAGTCCTTTTATGCACTCTTTTTTTTAAGTTAATCATAAGATCTGATACCTCCGTATGATTAAAAAGTTATTCCAATCACTACCCAAGGAAATGTGAATTTGATACTCTTTAAATTATACTTTATCGCTTCGAAATATGTCCCTAAAAAGTAATCACCACTTGCCACGATTACTGTGGAAACCTGAAAACCCCACAAAGTTAAAAATCAGGTTATATCGATACATTCGCAGACAAAATATCCCTCATATGGCGAACATTTGGATTGGGATTACGGTTAATGCGGATGGATATATGAAGTTTGTAACAACTTGAATTGTTTACTATGTGGAATTAAATAAAGTTTTTTTTTTCTGAAAGTTAATCAGGACTGAAATAACCCCAGTGCAATCCTACCAAAATTATGTCTTTGCAAACAAAACATTACTATTGTAATAGATATGTTCTTCTGACAAGCTTTTTGGATATTTTGTAATTTAGAATAAAGTCACAGATGTGTACACACACCCGTGAATACAGCATAACACTGGATGAATGCAAACAAAAAAAAAAGATAAATGACATTGTGTCACACAAAATCTGAATCATAGTTCAGGACATTATCTAGATTGCTATCTATTCCACTATCTAGACACATCAATCATATCCTAACTAGTAATCTAGATCATGCCCGATTTTGTAGCAAATGAATGTGCCCTTTGGGGTGTTTTTGGAAAAGTCGTTCTGTGATTTGACAGTCGCGCGACCAAACACTAAGAATACACCTGCACAATGTATATTTGCTAACCAATATAGTGTTATTTTTCTCACAAAATCTGTCTTAGCAAAACACCCATCTGTCCATCTTTAAAAGAACAGGAAAGGGTTATCTGTCAAGTGAGAACAAAGAATCGAAATGTTTCCTTGTAAACTAGCCGGGATGGAGTACAAGGTGTGAACAATATCTAGTGAAAAAATAAAACAGATGCATCAACAACATTAAATGCACCGATGGTAAGAAATGGCATTACCACAAATATCATTACTTACAAATATATTTGTAGTCTTTGGAATTTATTCGGCTTATCTATGAAGATGTGTGTAATCTTCCATATTCTATGTTGTAACTTTGTTCGGTCAAAAAACTTGTTTCTCTTTTAAATTACAGACGATAAAAACGTAATTTAATGTTACCGCTAGACTTATGAAATAGACTCGATATTGTTAGTTGCAATCAGCTTAAGTAATCCTCTTTCCAAGAAAGTAATTTGTAGCTTTAAACAAAATTACCACGAAGACAGGACATTAACTTCCATTACAACATCTTTTTCCTAATCGATAAGTTTTTGTTTCTTGCAAATTTCTCTATGGTCCACTTCTCTGCTTTTATTCTACGGTTGTTTGGTAGTGGTTTTTCTGGTTTTTTTGCATTTTAATTTAGTTTCAAGCAAGTTTGAGAGTGAAGTGAATTTCTTTCACATGAATAAAAAACTTCGTGTCCTGGACAGATATGTAATGATAATTTCTCTTGATTTGGCCCCGTGCTCATCGGTTGCCAGGTTAAAATAGTTTAATTCGATACCTTTCATAATTATGAGATAATGACATGTTGTGAAAAAGTTGTTGCTTATGAGGATTTAGTTTTGTTTTTGTGTTTTTTTTTCATTACGCTACAAAATTTTTCTGATGGGTTTTACCCGAAAACAAACTAATACGGAAAAGAATTTAGAATCCTGACAGTGTTTCACACACGTTGTTTTGTTTCTAATATCCTTTTGAATACAATTGCGCTATCAAGCTTTGCAAATGGGGCCACTGATACCCCTGTTTTGGACTTGTGGTGATGTCTGCCCTAGGTTTCAAAGCAAGTGTGGAGCTATCTCACTTGTGTGATCTTCAAACTCAACTCTGGTGTGACACGTGTTGACTGTATAGAGGTCAGCATGGCAGCCAAGCCTTTTTGATCCATGTGCTTGAAGACATGTCCACAAGCATTGGTGGAAGTTCAGGGCCCAAACCCAGGACTGTCCATGTGGTAAACACAGCACTGTATAAAATTCGGCCACTCCGACTTGGCTGGGCAAAAATAACCTTAAAAGTGTGTGAAGAAAAAAGTGCAGTCTGAGAATTGGTGATGACTGCACATATTTTAACATTTTTTAGGTTTTATGAGTTTAAGTGGAAAGACAAAATTGCTAAAGAAATATAAAAATAAGCTTTTTAATGGGAATGAACATGATGGAGAAATTTTACATTTGTATTTGAAAGAAACTCTGAGCCCCAAAATCAAAGTACAATATGTACATGTGGTACATACAGTTTATAAACGACTGGCTTAACCCTCACCATTCGTTTCATGAATGGAATACTGAGCTTAACAGGCAATTATTGAATAATATGAAGAGCATATGAAATAAAAACGAACATCTCACAAGCATACTGCACATCATGTCCAATTGAATAAATTGTTTGGCGGTATCCTGCGTAGGTAGATCGTGTCATTTTGATATCGACCAGCTGGTGGTACAACGTTTCAGAGATCTTTCACCGGTCAATATTTCTTTACGAAGATAGTCTGGTCATTTGAATACCGTCACATGAGAAGCTAAACATACACATATTTTGGTCCATTTGCCTTCTAGCCAAAGTAAAGCGGTGCGATCATAATTTGTCCGACCTTGATGTTTCCACCGGGATTGACTGTAGAGTTGGAGGAGAAGCGATACACAGCTCACCACCACCTCTATTCCAACCGCCTTGCTGACAAAGATATTTGGATACAAAAGCAGTAGGAATTCTTTTAAATTTTAGGGCAGTAGATTCCTATCTCCAAAAACGTTCAACTGAGATTTTAGCAGTTCTGCCTGTTTCAAACATTTTTTTTCCAAATATGTAATCACTAATCCATAACAGATATAAATTAGAAATCTATTGAAGCACTTGGGAGTCCTACCTTTCAACCGTCATCTCTTTCTTGATTACTACATCTATTTTTTGAATGATCAAAATTTATTATGGACTAATTTTGTGGATCACAATTTATTGAAATCTAAGACTGGGACACCCACTTAGTGTCCACCATCATGCTCAAAAAGACTTCACAGCCCTACCACTTCATCACTCCGCAGACCCCACCATCCCCTTATCTAATGCTGACATATCACAGATACAGTATAGACATGTAAACAATTTTTGCCATTTTGAAGGTATCAATTTAATTGCTAGTTATTTTAGTTATGTTATAAATAAAAACATTAACTTTGAATAACAAATATTATAAAAGTTTTTAATAAAGTACACTTTAGCTTCTCAGAACTGGGACATTATCTCCATCTTTACAATAGTCTTCAAAGTTTTTGAACTTAGAATGTTTCCTAAACTGAGAACCATATTTTTATTTTATTTTTCACTGAAAAATAAATTTAAGAAAAGTATAAAAGTCTAGAAAATTAACAGATATATCTTTTTCTGAAAAGAAATTGCAGTTATTGCCAATTACCTCTGAACAAAGGACAAAGATTCAACAAAGAATCGCCCTATTTGCCTGTTCAATTCAGATGTAAAAATGAAAACATTAAACAGTATTCAATACCTTGGTGAAACAAAATGTATATTTTTAAAATAGAATTTCTTCATCAGGGTGATAATGAGAGTCTTATTTCTAAGAAACGAAAAAATAACCCAATAGTAAGAAATAACTGTTTTCCGACTGATACTGTATCAGGAGAGTACAATTTCAGCTGCAACGCCGTAATATTTAAGAAGGAAGCCGTGGGCTTCTGGCAAAGCTCTTCATTTATATTTCTCGTTTTTATATTTCTGTTTGTCATTCCTAATCATTATTCTTTTATCACATGAAATAGTTTTTTTCCATAATTCCATGTATGTCATTCATTACACACATCTGAAGGTTGAAATGCAACGGGCAAATCCGTGAAAATGATGATGGGAAAATTGATATACTAAATAAAATGGTCTCTTGTCAAACTTAAAATGATTGTCACCAACTATGGTTTTCACTACCAATCGTTGCTACAGTTCAATACCAGTCACAAATGAGCTTTTACCTGGCTAGCAATGGGAGCAATAGCTATTTAATCTCAGGGGGTGACAGCAGTTTTTCATGGGTATTAGTTCATACACTAGACCTATGGGAAGGGCAGAGTTGCAGACTGTAATGCTGGGTCAGGAGTTGGTGATGTGTGGGGAGCTGGCTAGCTCCAGTACCTTCACAGTTGAGTTGTTGAGTGCCTATGCTGAGACACTTAGTCTGGGAAGAATACAAACACTCAGCTTAAGTATAGTCTTTATTAGTTACTCCTAAGACTGGTTGATATAAGTAACACTGGCGGGTTGACATCAATGTTCCAATAGCTCTCCTTTAAGTCCAAAAAATACATAGCCATGCTTTCACAGGTGGGAGTTGGAAAGTCAATTGGATCACAACATGTAGACACATAGTTCAAATATATGGACACAGGAGTTACACACATAGATTACACATATATACAGCTTGGATGATGCAGTTCATGAAGAATACATCTGAATGGATAAAATACAGATAAGAAACTCTGCAAAACAAGAGCATTCATAAACACAAGTATTCCAATGCATCACATTAAGAAATTCAGTTCAACTCCTTACAATTACTTACATAGTTCTTACAGATTCCTTAGAAACAGATTTAAGTAACAGGTTGTGCATGGGGAGTTGGCCTGGCTCTGCCCACTCCTCAGGATCTGAAAGTATTACCAAAATGTCTAAAAGGGGCACAAATAGCCAGAATGTGCAATTTAGAAGATCCTGAGTGGAGAGTCAGTTCAGCTCCTCCAAAATATCTGAGAAGTTCCTGCTGTTTGCTATTTTGGTACTTAATAGTCTGGTGGCTTTTCTGGAGGTCCTACTTTCATAGGGCATGCCTCCCTTATATACTTAATGCCTAACCACCAGAATATCAGTGCTACTACACAAAGTAGTCCCAGTGGGGTGTTGGAAACATTGCAAAGGAATGGAACAGTTTAGCACCTTTTGTGGTTAAACAAGCTGTTGGAACACACTGCATTGGTTGGCCACTGGCCTCATCTTGATAGGGCCACCAGTTATTACTATGGGTAAGGTGGGAGGTGAGTAGGAATACACACTGACATGTCATGCTATGATTGGTTGGCTGGATCATGCAATTGCCTGATTGACCACTGGGGCTTGTATATGTGATGCACAAGTGTGGATTAGATATCCCCTGGGAAGTTGAGCAGTTTAGCTTGTGATTTTTACATGATTGGTACATGTATGCAAAGGGGAGGTGGATCATTGTAACCACATTGCTGTGTGGCAAGCATTGACTGCAGAAGCCTAGAAACACTAGAAATAGGTTTAAAACTCCTCATTGCCATTTATTAGTTCATTACAACCTGTTACATGCTACTTTGAACAGATTTCAAGAAAAAATTACTGTTTGCCAGCCGACATGTCACACAAAATCTCGGTTAAAAACACGTTTAAAACTCCTCACCACTATAATTAGACTTGGAGGTCTTGACAAGATTTCTTGAACCCATATTGGGCGGACCAAGTCAGACAATCTTGGATTGAGATGTATTGTAACGTCTTGAATTTGTCTGTAATAACCTATAGTCTGAAATGTCAAACATTGTACTTCCAAAGATAGCTGGGTTCCCTTAGCTAAGTAACTGATTAGCTATGAAGTGATCATAAGATTTGAGCTGAATTGCATAAATTTGTCTAGGTGTGGTGGGTCTAGGGTGGGGGTGTAGGGGTGGTAAGGGTCTAGGGGTTGAGTCGTGAGGAACTGAGGACAATGTAGGGGCTAGGTTTGTGGGTTCAATTGGCATTTGGGGTCCAGGGATAGAAGTCTGAGTAGAGATCCACAGAACCAAAATTTTCGCCGCTCATTTTGTTTTAGTGAAGGGAAAATTAATTTTCTTTTCGGTTCTTTGAGCAAAGCATTTAATTTGGTTGCCAGATCAATGCACTAATTTTCAATGGATCTGTAACGAAAAAGAATATCTAAAATAAAGTAATGAATATTCTTGTATGGGTGTGGCATTAGAGAAGGAATTCGATTTAGGAAATCATGTTAAAATATCACTGCTTTTCAGCTTTTGCTTTAAATTAGAAAATGCATCTCTCAAAATTGAAAGCAGACATATTAAAATATGCACCTAACATTTTCACTGAGTAATTATCAAACTAATTCACATCTACGAATCCTTCTGTGATAAAAATCACAATCATGAATTAAACTCTGAATCCAGCAGACTAGCAATTGACCTCATATGGATAAATTAGGAATAGTTTCAAAATTGCAACTCTTGATGTGAAATGTTACTAAGCAATTAACCTTGCAAGTTCACGTTGATGGTTCAATAAAGATTCACGTCATTTTGCCATTTTGCAATGTTATTCTGTGTCAAAGATGCGAACAGTGAGGTCAAAATTAATGACTTCGACAGTGCAGAAGCCTGAGGTGAAACATCTTCCTCATTATCTTTCCTAATCACCATTAATGTCATAGGTTCTAAAAACGGAAACTGAAAAATAAATTGCATAACATTATGGATTACGACATAAAGTGGATTAGTGACCATTTTATTATATTATTAAGAATAGATAATCCACGAAATCGGGAGAAAAGTTAATAAATCTTGTTTTCCGAATTCCATGCTTTGGCATTTTCTGTGTCTTTTCGGCTGAACAATCCGGACGAAACTCCGATCAATAAACTGAGTCTAATGAAACAAAATAAAGAAGTCCTGTCCAAGCTATAGTTCAAACTAAGTACAGGCTCATTATTTTTCATACTGAAACACTTAATGGAAGACAATTGAAAATTTTGACACTTACTCCATTTAAAATTATGATAAAAGTGCGATCAGACCCCATTCAATAGAAGACGCTCAGAATAAAGCTCATCAAAAGATGACGACTGCAATGTCTTTCCTTAACTACAATCAATGCTTAATATATTCATTTCTGTAACAACGTATGAATGATTAAGGTCCAAATAATCGAAAATATGTGCAACTATTTGAAACTGAGCGGTCCTAAATATTTGCAGGGAACCGTTTTGATGTGGAACGCTCATAGATCTCGATCCATTCTGGAAATGTAAAGAGCAAGACGTACCAGTAAAGGTTTGAACGACTCGAGCTTTTGCTCTGTTCCAACTTGTAGTGTTCTGAAGTCACAAGACCAGGTTAGGAAGGCATTAGAGTGTGACCTGCTGTATAAAAGCCTTAAGGGACTTGAAATGAGCGTCAGTTACTTGGGATTCATGCTTTCTGTTACTTGTGTATCCTTTACTGTAAAATAAATGTTATTTCAACTCCTTGCAAAGGAACTGCATCTTGTTGGAGTCTTAAGTTCGTGAACACTGGTTTAAATAAGCTTGCGACACGATTCCCCTGCTCCAAGGATTCCTGGAGATGGTTATTAGAGGTTAGGAAACTGCACACAAAATTTACCCTCAAAACACTGGACTTTACATACTTGTACCATCCTATAATTCTATATGTTCGGATTTTTCTGAGCTGAACAGCGAAAAAAGTGCAACAATCGATTGGATTAATTTAGCTAACATAACCAGGCTCCTATCTCAATTTGCAAAGAAGCAGTGTTTCCTTTATTTTAGAACTGAGAAGCATGTTTTTCCTTTCCCTCATTTCTTACACAGGAATGCTGCAAACACATAAGGTTAATACTAAATCAATAGATTTCGTTGAACAATCAATGTGTCATCTCTGTCAGCTGGAAAATTTACTTCATAATGTTCAAATATGCTATGAAATCGTAAGTGATAAAAAGTACATCTGAAGATGTCCGTTGCTTGAAACAGGGAAACTGTTCATGCAGTCGGTTTTTTTGGATGAGTCATCAGCATATTTGCAATCAGAAGGTTTTATTTTGTAAGACTTGTTTTTGAATTTGGTCATTTTGTCGGAAAAGCGAATTGTTCAAATAAGAAAAACTCAAAATGCATTTTTACATCTTTACGTCAATTTATTACTTATAAATTAAAATATAAATACCCCAAAATCGTATTTTAATAAATTTCAGATCTTCCCAGTATCTGATCTGATCTGATCAGTCATATGTTCAAAAATATAAATTAGGTCAAGAAGATAATCCTATTTTACACCTATGGACTGATTTGTGATCAAATGAGTGAATACTAGGTACCCTACAACCGATCAAAAAGGTAAATTTCAATGGGCTGTGGTACCCCTCTGAATGTGCTACACTCCAAATCAAACTGGCCCACATACCTGCTCACCTTCGACTAAATCAAAAAGGGGTAATTGCCAAACCTTAATCCTGGAGGATGTTTTGTTTGAATAGACCACAGATGGTCCTGAGGACATCATAAATTTGTATATTTCAATAATGACCAAAGTAGGTGCAAATATTACAAAAAAATTCAAAAAGAATAGCAGATGAGAAATTGCCAATCACCATCCCATGAAGTGATTCAAGTGTAAAGCTAAACCACCTGAAAATACCGTTCTCTTAAATTAATATTTATATACAGCCGTGTCAGGCATTTTCCTTGTCCATATTTTTTGCAGAGTTTTTGTTAACTTGCCAACAAATAAAATATTATGCAAGTTCCTCAAAAAGTTATCCCTCTTGTATGCAAAGGATACACTTATTGACAACTAATATTTGTATCATTAAATTGTTAAGATAGACTATTATTTCAATAAACTAAGTAAAGGAATAAACTGACAAAATATTCCACAAAAGGACCTGTACATTAGCATCTTACTGTAGGAGCCCTTCTCCCGTAAGTTAATCAAGAAAGTAGCTTTTGTTACAGATCTAGTTCACACCGGTACATTCAAATAGATATATGTGACAGATTGTTTAACCAAGAGAATGGGCACTGATATTTTGAGTGAATATGCAACATTCTCCAGCGCATTCCCCAACAAAATTTGAAGTTTTTATTATTTTCTAAAAATCACAAAATGTGCATCATCAAAAGCAAGTGCACATACTCAGATTTTTCACAGTTTTGTCATTAAAACTGGTAATCACCTGCATTAATAATTAGTCTCAATACCAATACTATTCAGCTTGTTGGATAAATCTGCAGGATAAATAGCATTAACTTCTAGGTTTATGAAGATTACTAGAACATTTAACTATCCTTCAAGCCAAAGAACACTGATTCCTTGGCATGATATAAGAAATCATTGGAAACCTACATGAAATATGTCGAAGGAGGAGAACAAACTAGCTAGAATAGAGTGATGATAAGACGCAAGTTGTAGTTTTTCCACTATAAAAGAACTGGAAAGGCTGGATTATTCCATTGATACAAATAATAAATTAGTAATAAAGTGATCAAACCAGTTCAATCAGGTAGGAACATTGAATTTTTCATGGAACCAAAGTATCATCAGCCACCATGCTACAATGCTCTTCTGCTTAGAATTTTTGACCATCTGGACTAACTCTGGCAAATCCAAACAAGTTTTACACAAAAAGATCAAATTTTACATTTTAAGACAGAATTTACATCACACATGCTTTAATGATTTTTCAAAATGTGAAATGGTACATGAAACAAACTTCAGTTTAAGGTCTGCCAAGTAGTGCATGCCTCTCTGGCCTATTTGGATAAGCATTCAACCTTAGGCCAGTGTTGTGGGTTCAATTCCCAGTGGAGGCAACTTTTTGCTGAAATTTGTTAAACCTCTTGATGTAAATTCAGGCTTAAAATGTAAATGTGATCTTATCGTGAAAAACTCGAGTGCATGACCTGTCATGCCATCCATAACCTGATGAAGTATGATCATATCACTGATGAAATGTAAAACCTACACTAGCTGAAAATACCATAATGCATTGAGTTCGTGGTACTTGTCGTGTACTACTCTGTGAACAGCTTGGCTCCTTCATTCATATGAGAGGTTTTGGAATGAAACCTAAAGAAACACTCAAATTACACATCGATGACTAGTAATTGACCAAGGCAAAATATAAAACAAAAATTGATAAAGTAAAACCAGTGTACTTTAGCTGTTAACGAGAGTGATTTCAGGAATAAGCCACGAAAAGCCTCATTGGTCAACCCACCTTCTCATTGGTAAACTATTACATTGCTTACTTCATGATCAGCAAGAATTATTGCAATTACATTTATTCTGTAAAGTCTGTCTGGGAGAGATTATTGACTTAGTCTTGGTGGCAAGAAGTAGAACTTTTTGACTTTTGAATTGACGATATTGACAGTTTCATATCAGCTTGAAGATACCATAATATTTCTGAAATTGCCATAGCAAACCAGAGAAGCAAACATTTTTTTAGCTTTAGGATATTAATTATGAATCGATACCCAGCATTCTTGTTTCTGTTGAAACATGACCTCAGAAAAGCTGTTGACTTTAAGGGAATAAATTTCATTGATGGACAAATAAATAAATTTGTTAGCGTACGCTCATGTGGTGAAGAATATGGTCAATATTTGGTTAAAACTGCGTACTTTAATAATGATTTCAATGTCAATATTAAAGTATCATTTCACTAAGAAATATATGTGTACAATAGCGTTGTTTATAATTTACTGCAATATTTGATAGTAACATAGCTGCATGTACAGAAATAGCAGTAGGTGTACAGTTAACATTTCCATTTTCCCAGAATCAATAACATTCAAAGTAAACTTCTAGCATCACACGCAGGCACTTGTTTTATGTTCGAAAATCTTCATGTGTTTTCGATAACAGCACTGCAGAAAAGAAGATATATTTCTAACTTTCTCTTTTAAATAAAATGTTCTTCGTGACATTGAGTTTTCCCTTTCATTATTGGACTTTTGTTAAAAATTCGTGATGCCATTTCATCTTCTGCCATTGCAATGGGGGCGTGAAATGAGCAGAAGTTATTTAGTAAATAAAGACGAAGTCGCTAAACAAAGGACATTGCTCGAGATGAAAGAGTGATGTGATTCTCGGTTGTTATGTGTTGTACTGTGATATCATGGCCGTTTCCTATTACTTGTACGCTAGTACCAATTCACATTCTCATTGTCATTAAATCTTCATTACATAATCATAGTGCTGTTGACAAACTTTTACCTAACTGAAAGTCCAAGCATTCATCCTGTTACATATTATCTCTACCACCATGAATCCTACAGCAGCGTCAATTTAAGACAATATTCTGACAGTTACAGTAACACTAAGACTATATGTCTGCGTAAACAGCTTTGTTACAATATTTGCATTATCAGAAGATGTTTATGAATTTTTTATTGCATCTTATTGATTAAGATTATGAACCTAATTACAAATGTTTCTTTGAATACACCTACCCACATGTTAAAATATATTTGAATGTTAAAACTTAAATGCATGAAATGCCTTTTGACTTAAAATTACTCCCACGTTTTACTTTTGAATAAACTGACAGCATCTTTCTGATTTATCCTGTTTAAAAAGTGTCATGGCAATGTTCAGCTGATTTGAACTCAATGAAATGTAAAATTGACGCTTAGTGTTAAACGTGTCATGTTCATTTCCTAATCTGCATTAAAAAAACTTGGGCCCGCGCTGACGTACTGAGCTGCGAGATTCCGTTTTGACGCAATGTTCAACCATTTCATGGGGTCTGTGGGCAGGAAGATTGGCAACGTCAAAAATGTATCCAGTATTTTGCCCAGCTTCACTAACTTTACGGGACTTGATTCTACACTCAATGAATACGGAATAAAGAATGCAGCCATTTTGTACACTAGAATCAACAGAAATATTTTACGCAAACGTTGCAAATTCTTGTGCCAGCACAGCAGCCGCTGATGAGGCACCCCTCCTTGCATGCTGTTTTCAATGGCAAGCCATACACTAGCCAACATTGTTGTCTTAAGTTTAACCTGTTTTTGGTGAATATGCTATGACCAACTTTGGGTCACTTTTGTTACACAGTTCTATTATTACTTTTGCCAGGCCCCAAGTAATAAAATTGGTGGGTAGAATTAGGAGAATAATTTCAATATTTTTTACCACTGCAAAATAGTGTGTGAATTTACAACATGCGTTGAAAAAGTCCTCGGTGATAACCAATGACACAAATGACAAGTTGATAAAGTCTGCAAAAAGTGAGACAGACATCAAGAATGATGAGCAGATTGCAATCACTGCTCAGAAAACTGAATTTCAAATAATTTCACTTAATTTATGATGAGATTCTTCTGGACAAAACAGGAAATATGAGAAATACGAACATTTTCAAAAAAATAGAAACAAATAGAATAGGAAACAGGACAAAACTTTTTGGAAAAAGCAGAAAAATATAAATTTTCATTACCAAAAAAAAAAAGAAAAAAAGAAAAACAGTAACATTTTCAAAAAATGAGAGACTATGCAGCCTGGCGATGAAAACCTATTAATGAATCCTTCTGTGCAAATGGTTGCCACTTAGTTTAGTCTGGGAGTGAATATTTCGTGATTGACTTTTGAATTTATGATCCTGATATCTCCGACTCAGGATATGTGGCTAATTTTAAATTTAATCTCAGATCTCGAAAAAGTTAACACGACCATCTAATATCTCACTTCCAGTCATTGATGTCCTTTCAAATGAAAGGATCCTGGCTGTTAAACTACATTACTTTGTACAAATTTACCTCTCGATGAATCGTGTGTCTACCAAATGTATACATGTCTTTTTATGAGCAGATTATATGATATCTATTGTCTCTGGCTCGGTGAAAATCATGGCGTGGTTTAGTTACCGCTGGTGGGTATAACGAGTCCTCTCCACATTTACCAGGTATCAGTTTTTACATCTTGGTGAGGCTGCGATATTTCTGCTGCAAATATTTCAGTAAAGTTCTTTCTGCATGCAGATGGGTTTCTGCATGGTTTGTGTCATTAATATGTGGAAGCAATCTGCAGTGTTTCTATCTGCTGCATTTTGTGAACTATCTCAAAGTCTGAAATATCTGCATATCTGAAAATTTCACACACATACCTAGATGAAATATATCTTATAATGGCGTTACCAACATGATTTCACATTTGTGAAAACTCAGTTTATTTGTGTTGCTCATACGCTTATCAAAAGAAATCAAATTGAAATTTAATTAAGCATATGCTACACACACTCTCCAATCCTGATTTGTTAACTGCATGGCAAAAGTGCTGGAGTTTTGTTGTGCATTGCGGATATTTAAATTGACATTTACCATTCAAGTGAGAATATTATGTTGATGTCTACACAAGTTGCAAATTTAGTCACCTTCGAAAGGTCTCCAAAGTTCAAAGTCCAGAGACTAATAGAATATATATGGTCTAGATTTCGACTTTTGTACAATTTTGTAAATTTTACAGCTAGTCTATATGGATTTATCTAGATTTGACAGAGATACCTATCACAACAGTTAACTGGTAAGCTCCACAATTTGAACTTGTCTGTACATCTAAAAGAATTGAAGTGCAAAATATGTGTTGCGACAAAAGGATCGAATTGTGGAACGGGGAATAACAACAAGTTGTGATCCCTCGCGATATTGACAAATGAGTACTCGACATACTGGGCAATCCTAGACTTGCAGGGCTGTTAACTGCAATGTGACTAATTTCTATAGGGGTGTGGCAACACTAGTCAAACGACAAAGCGGTGATGGTCCACACCCAGGTACTACTTGACAACCTATGCCTGGTGCTCTTAGGCCATGTGGCTTTTACACTGTGGTTTCCGTAATGACAGAATTACAAAATGACAGGGTGCCAATGACAGATAACTAATGACAAAATGCATTTGACAATAACAAAGCAAGCTATTTATTGAAGACCTCAGTGGGGGGGGGGGCATTGTGTTGGAGCCCAGGAAGGATGTTGTGACTAGGGTTCTTGGAGGGAAGATGACTCAGCCAAAGCCTGACTGACTGACTGAACCATGGCTAAACAGCATCTTCTATAGACATTGGGGGGGTGTACTACACATGCACGACAGATAAAAAAAAAATCATATCCACTGCACATCTGCAGAGGGCATCTTGCCAATCCCACCACAACAGCTCTGCAAGCTGTCATGTTGATCGTAGTGACAAGTACCTGCTTTCCTAGTCTAGTTGACCGGGAACCCAGGTACCGCAAGTGCAAAAGGGTCACTCCGCGACATATGGACAGCCACGTTGTGTACCCGAGGGCAATAACACTATGGCTTTATACACAAGGAAAATAGCCGCTGTGTTCAGTGCCATATCCAGTTTTTTGCCTTACTAAATTAAATCAACCTAGGATTGAAACCACGTTAAGTTTTTTTCCACGTCTCTTCTTTCAGGCCCATTTAGGGCAGCAAAGACGGACGCATATTTCTCAACTTTCCACCGAAAAATATACACAAAAGAACCCTCAGTTCTCGAAATTCAACACAATGGTTCTGTTGTCATTACTGCATGGCTGTCATAATTTCCATTTCCCTTTAACATACCCGCCTCTTTCTCAGATGGGTTTTGTTAGGGATTCCCATCAGTCTAGTGCTTTCCCATGTTACAACCAAGGCAGGTGTACCAACTGATAAGAACTTGACTTGCATTAGACTCCATTTCTTTCCCTGATGTGCCCTTTTTGTACCCATAGTATTATCATTTCAGCAGTTTTTACCAGTTCGTTTTTATTTCTTTGGGTATGTAAATTTATACCGAAGACAACCTTTACATGTTTACAGTTTTTTCAATCTCTAGCCAAGGAATAACTCCAAATTACAGAGTCTTTTGTGTGCAGATTCTGTCCCCACTTCATCACTAAAATTTGAGAATTGTTCCCAAAGTCATTTTGGCTTTTCACAGCTTCGCGCAGAAGTTGTTAAAGCACGCCTTGAATCTATCAGACTGTAGTTATATTGGTTTCAGCAAATCTGTCTCCTTCAAACTTGATTATTGTCTATTGAATGGAATTCGATAAGATTAGGCGGTCCTACCCATGGAATAGTGACCAAACTGTACACAAAACTCTGCTAGGGTGTGTGGGGGTCCAGGGTATGTCAGAGGTGTGGGGGTCTAGGGGATGTCAGGGGTCTATGGGTATGGGTATGAAAGTATTGACAATATCTGTCAATTTTGAATTTCAATGAATCATACTGCATCAAAAGGGGTATTAGGGTGTTGCAAGTGTGTAAATTTATCTACTAATTTTCAATTTTTTTGTTTAATTTGTTTAATTGGTTTTTTCAGTACATATTGCGAGAGGTAAAGTGGTTGGCAATGGTACTTTAGTAATTGACTTTAACATTTGTTATTTTTCTATTGCTACTGTTTTATGTTACGCATCGCTCATAGGTAACCCATTTCTTTTTGAAACCTTTAACCCATCTATTTTGAAGCGCAATCAGCTTTCCTGTTACATGAAATTCGTGTACTTTAAATATTACCCTTGTTTTAAGTTTTTCATTTAAACATTTTGTTGCATAAATATACTGTTTCATTTCAATAAATCTCTTATCCACTAATTTTCAATTTTGATGAAACATAATTCACTAAAATTGGCATCTGAGTATTGTGAATATTTACTATATTTGTCAATTTTCAATTTCTATTGTTAGTCTGACATTTTAAGCATTTTTGGATAGTTAGGATCAAGGTGGGTAGGGTGGTGGGTTAACCATTTTTTATCTTAGATTTTGATGACTTGCCATCTATAGAAATGGTCTTAAATATGCTAAGGGGGTCAACTATGGGTGATTTGAATATTGGAACATTGGTAAAATTGATAAGATTTTTACTGGAACCTGCTGCAAATCAGGCCTTACAAAGTAGGCCCTGACTCAAGACAGGTTATAGCTACTACAGCATTGTTAGTTGTATGGTGCAGATGTATGGAGACATTGTCCCCATATCTCCCTGATAGGGTAATCCAATGCAATAAAATGGTTCAGTTTTCCTTAGATCCTTATAATTTACTAGTTTTTAATGTAATTATGCCAGCTAAACATTCATTACACTTTCTTTTGGACATTTTTGTTATTTTTGACACAACAATTACTTAAACCACCTCAGTCTGGCACCATGCTATTTTTGCTTTGAGAACACAGATGGTTCTTTGCTTATTGAAATTGATTACAGTTATGCCATGTCAAGTTTTGAAGGTGTCTACAAGCAATTACTCTCATAATGGTACCAGTAAGTTAAAAACAAAAGTTGGTACTGGCTTTCCAATCAATAGACCTGCTGCCAAGACCTTGGCTGTTTTATTAGACAATTTACCTTCATTCTAATGGTGTTATGCATTAAAGTTGGTGATAGGTGTGAGATGATTTTATCTTGATACATTAGGATGACAAGTTTACCTCATATGATGTCATACACACTATTTTGTGGTACTTGCACAAGGAACTGGATATTCTTGGAAAGTAAGGATTACAGGGCTATTATGTTGCTACTGATTGCAATAGGCCTTGATCAATTTAACCAAACTGGGCCAAAAGTACCTAGATGCAATAAAAGTCATCGTTAAATCGGTGCCACAGAGTTTACGGCAAACGAATGGCTCAGTGACGTTTTTATGATGACATTAATCATGGGGAATGCATACATCCCGAATATAAAGAGATATGCCAAAAGTAAACCTCAACCAAGTGTTCTGTCATATGCACTGAGTAACTCATTCTTGTTCAAACATAAAACCAGGTATATTATCTGAGTGAGGAACCGTGATCAGAATCTTAATAACCAATTTCAGAATTACTATTTCTGCGGAATGTTCTTCAGCATTGGCAAATACGGAGTGGATGAAATATATCGCAGGAAATAGAACACGGGTCAATTCGATAACGTTGGATTGGTTGCCCCATGTAGTACATCTGAGGGTCAATCATACCATAGATAATTCGCTAGAGAAGCCACACATTTTAAAAGGAAATTGTGTATGAAGCAGAATCAATGGGTGCAGCAGGAAAGAATTACGTTGTACATGGTTTGCTTGAGCAAGGATAACCACAGTTAGTGTCCTTTACGTGAGTGATTCAGTGCTACACCTGCAATAATGGTCGTGTATGAAATTAGTAGTCTGGGAATCTTTATCAAATTGACCTTCTGGATGACATCGTTGTAGCTGTCACTCCATCCGCAACAAATTACTTATATCATTATTTAAATAAGAAGAAATTCTCCATCTCGAAGGAGTAATTTCGTGCTTTTTTTTTGTAAGATCTGGAATGTTCCCAACACTACGGCCTAATTCTCTCCATTAAACGGTATCTTCTGGTTCAGATTTAGTTATTTTGGTATCAATTATGGAGACTCGATATGGATTAGCAGTGTCTTGAGAGGGACTACACAACCACAATATAGGTTCTAATGATACTGGTTTTTGGACCTCATTCTCCGCGGTCAACAATGCTAATCATATCCAGTAGAATGTCTGCTAGTTTGCTTGCCTAATGGTCGATGATAATTATAATTATAGATTTAATCTTGTTATTTCGAGCTGCACAAGTAAAGAAATCGTTAAATAAAGAGATTATCAATGTAATCAATATTGCTGGCATTTTGGCTGGCATCTTTTAAAACCGCACTGGAAAACGGAACAAAGAGTGTAACACATTTGTGAAGTTGATAATTATCTCTCTGCTTTCAGGCGATTTTCTGGCAAATCTCTTTGATATGAGGAGGTTAATTCCAAATCAATAAATTCGGAAGAGCAATCAATGCCCAGATTCGTGCCAGCGGAGAAATCAGGGTTATCTCGTGTTTTACCAAAAAATACAATTTTTCGTTTTCATCTCGATGGCCGATCTTCCTTGCTTGCTCTTCCACACAAAATGACATCTCGTGAACACCATTAACGGTTTAAAGTCATTCAATAACATTCATTTGTGATTAATATTTTGGAATAAATATTGAAACTGGTTATCGATTTAAGGTCATGAATTAATCATCATTCCAGTAAAGTTTGAATGAGCGCTTTTCAAAAAAAAAAAATCTCTCATTCTCTACTAAGATCATTACCGTCTGCAATCACCCCTTAACGTAATGTTACCGCCATATATTTAACTGTGATAAAAAGTTAAATCCCTCCGTCATTTTTAGAGCCAGGAAACAAACCGATCTTATGTGTAAAAATACATTTTGAGATAAAATCAGTGATCATGCAATCCTAATCAAAGGACGTCTTGAAGGTCACAATTATATGTAATGCTTTGATGTGTATTGAACAGGATGTAGGAAACACCTCTCTTACACCAAAGGATATGTTTCCAAAAATAGTTCATTGACTTTCCGTAATAAATTTCAAGATGCTAAAATATGAAAACAGGAGACAACGCTTCACTTATTGGACCTTTTTCATTTTCTCTTCTCAAAATAATGGTGAGTTTTCACTGTTCTTAATTGGCTGCTGATCTTTTTTGTAATTAAGTAAATCGAAATTCAGGCATTTTCTGACTCATAATGTTAACAGTCTCTGGAAGTTAACTGCTTTGTTAACTAAACTTAATAAGAACTGTAAACAGCACCATATTCACCACTAATTCGGTTCAATGCCCATGCACTCAGATAAGGACTTCATTTTTCTTGCATACAGATACACTTTAACAAAATCTATGTCAATTTCAAGTAGCAAGATTAATTTATCAAGGTCGTATTAACGACAAATATTTTTTGACTTTGTAATAGCAATACAGACATACATCTATTGATTTCAACAAAACTCATTCACAACTTTGCTACAGCTCTAACAATGCATGTATCACTTGCAATTCTTTTTCAGTTTTCCGATTTGCAACGAAATACAGTTCTACGTATAATACACAAAGTTATGGTGAACAACTTTTCCACCAATACTTTACAGATTAGCACGGCTGTTTAACTTGTGTAGAATTTAATTTAGACAGTCAATTTAGAAAATGTTGTTCTTTGAGAACAGCTTCTTTAGCTGAAACTGTTTGAAGTTGAGTTAAAAAGTGACTCAATAGACAAAATGAAATGACTATTTCGTTATGCAAACAGCTTTATGACAGATTCTATTTGCGTGGTTAGGAAATCCATGCGGCCTTTTATAATCTCTTATTGATTGTAATTATCAATGATCAATCAACGAGAACGTTGCGAGTATCCATCCTGTCAGTTTGATACAAAATGGTACATAAAAACTGAACCACCTATGCTTAGTTTGACAACTGCTGCAAGTGTGGAATCTTTGCTTTCTTGGCATCTGAAAGACTTTGTATATATTTTTTCTGTTTGACATTAACTTCATTCGGAGGTTTAAATTTGATACACTGTGATCTACACGTAACAATGGTTTTGCTGTTCTAAGATCTTGAATAAACACACTCTAAATCCATGCTGAGATTTGAACATAACAAAGTATGATAAAACAGCTTTTCTTCGGAATGCAGCTGGCAATTATATTTGCTTCTGTAAAAGTAAGATTGTCTAACATGATACCCGTGACATGAGCGCCTCAGAATTTGAAGCATAACACGAATAGTGAGGAGCAAAACTGTTTGAAGAGGCAGGCAGACTTACTGCAATCAATAGAAACACAGACTGCCAAATTGAAAGAAGCGCTTTTAACATCTTTGCTAATAACTACCTTAAAGGAGCAAATTTATTTTCTGCTGATGCCGCAAATTGCTACTCTTCTTCAAATACTACTTTGTCAATTATCCACATCCATTTAAAGATCCTACTACTGGGACTATTTGTCTTCAGAGACAGCAAAATATCGGTATAATTTGTATTTGCAGTCAATACTCCTTACAGATAAAAATTCCTAAAATCACTTCATGATTGTTCCAACGAGTGTAAACTCTTCAATGCACGTTCCTTTGAGGGAATGAAGGTATTCTTCATTCTAACTGAAAGCAAACTGTGGGAAATGATTTTTATCGTGTGCAGATAGGCAATGTTTTGGTGATATTTGTCTGTGTTTTTTGTGAATTTGGGTTCATTACTTTTGAAACCTAATGCACTTCGGTAAGAACTCCATCTTTATTTGCATACAGATCCATCTTAACAAAATTTAGGTCAAATTCAAGTACCTAGGTCACTAGATCAAGGTCACATTCGATAAAATTAAAAAATTCTGACATTTTCTGCTGGTACATGCATGCATTTCACTGAAATTAGCTTAACAGATCAAGACCATTTTAAGGTTGATGTCATTGTAATTTATTATAACTGCACCTTGGTGGTGGGAAGGCAATAATGTTACTGCCTTCTGAATTGCCCATCTGGTGTAAAGATTCATCTTAATATTGAGTAAAAATTACAAATTATTTTCAAAGTTTCAACCCATCATTCGAACTGTCTGAGAAAAACACAAAAGAATAAAGTCATGAAGCTATACATTTGCAATGAAACTGAAGATCACATTAAAAGAGAAAAGGGAAGGTATATTTTTGTACAGAAAAACAAAGATTAACAACTGATTTCCAGATAATTACTGCATTCTTCAATAAATTGAGTCTAAAGTAGAACTTCAAGATTTTATTCGAAATTATTGTATCAGACCATAATCTGTGATGGACGAGTAGTGCATCTGATGAAATCAGATATTGCGCTTGTTTTGCACTCTGGGTGTTATGTTTATTACAAATATCATAGTTCTGATACTAAATCCAGATTAGATTTTCCATACGGAATATCCCTGGAAAATTAAAATGTGACATTGGATCGAATAAACCGAGCCAACGATGTTTCTGGTGTGAGAGAGCATGATAAAATAAGAAGGATGAGAAACATGCACAGAGACAAATTTAATTAAAACTGAGAAAAAAAACGAACAAAAATTGTTTGAAAACCCAATCAATCAGAAAAGATTTTATCACATGAAAACGTTTACTTGAACCGTTTTTCTTGCTTTGACCATCTTGAGGTGGCAAGATAATCTTCTTGCACTGCAACGTAGAATCCAGTAGCCAAACCCATGTAATCGAGTGTCTTTGTGATTACGACTTCAAAGTTTTTGTGTGCGTGGTAACCTAAACAAATTCACTTTCTCATGTTTGCCTGCTATCTCCCTTCTTAATTAGGATGATTTGGCCAAGCGACAAAATGGATAGGTGAGTGAACATTAGATTCGTCCATATTGGGTAACATTTTTGGCTCTTGACATAGAGCGTTTAAGTCATTAAAGATACAAAAGACCTAAAAGTATCCTGTTATGACATTCAATTAATAATGTAACAGTGAACAATGACATCTGAAGTTATTTTATGTTCAATTAATTGATCCAGAAGTCTAAGCTGGCAAGGCAGACAATAACAAACAATTGATCACAGAATAAAGCCAAAAGAAAAGAAGAGAACTGGAACTGAAAAACGGTAAAGTGGTTACATTCATGACAAGTGAACCCCAGCTGTTCAAAATAATATTTAAACGGTCAATTGAGTTTTTTCCTAAATGGAACAGAAATTCAGCGAATTCAACTTATCTGATAAATCACTGAAGCATCAATTAGGGTCAATTTAAATATCCTCTTTGTTCTCTTGCCTTGCTAGCGCTGTGGTAGCATGCTGGTTTCTTACACAAGAGACAGCATGTTCGAATACTCCTTTTTGCAAAAGATTCTTCAAATTTTGTTGATTCTGTAGATTCTTTGGAATTAATTCAGGGAAAACTCGAATGTCAATTGTGAATAGAATAAACATGGATTAGCCAGATGAAGGTTATTTATTCTTAATGTGTGGAGGAGTCCAAGAAGTGTAATTAATCACTTCTATCTTCAGTCAACAGAGACTCATAAACACATCAGACAACAGCAACCAATTGCCCATTTAATTTTCTTTGATAAGATCTTTAACAAAACCGTTAGTATTATTTTTGAACTGACCATTTATGTTATCAAATAATGACAAACTAAAAAAATACAGATTATTCAATTACTCCAACAATTTGGCACGATTATTTTTGCAATCGCTCGAGTGTGATCGCAGCTTTACAGGCTGTAATTTAAATTTGAACATTATTTGATGGATCAATCCTGACTAACATTGCTTCACCAATACAATAAATACTCTAATAAGGTTGTATTTTGCGGAAGTATAGAAATTGCATACTTAATGGAGCAAACTATCTTAAATACCCTGTTGAGTACATCTATGTGTTCACGTTTTGAAAAATATCTACCTTATCGATTTATTGTTATATTATTATCTATATTGTCGGAACCTTTCACTAATGTACCGGAGGAATGGTTCCACTTGTAATATCCGTCAGGAATTGGATAAAGTGAAAATATACCGAAATTAATTACTTACAGACTGTACATAATTATGCAAAATACATATTTCTTAGTATACATATTCATTTTCATGGACAATAAAAATGTTGAATAGGATCGGATTTAAATCGTTGGTACAACTGATCAATAGAAAACTAGAACTTAACCATTTAAAACTACCAGCTAGCCCACTATGCCAAAAATAACCTTGAAATCTCTAATATGGTTCACATTATTCAGTGATTTACTTTTTTATTACCACCCGCGTACCCCAGTCTCTGGGCCCTGGTCCTTTCCAGGAGAGAGGGTGGCGCTGTCGGGACCAGGGCAGGGGTACCCCCTTCCCCTGGACAGGACCAAGACAGGCGTACCCTCATCCCCATCCCCCCAGACAGGACCAGGACAGGGGTCGGAAGTAACGATAGGGCGTAACAATCGTGTCTGCTATTTGTGTACTGGGCCCCTAGACTAAAACTTAAATTAGTGGGGAAAGAGTTGGCAATTGGTGCCAACCAGTGTTTTTGGTTGCTCGTAGAGTCACCTTATTGGTTACTTCGAGGGCTTTGTAACATCCTGTTTAGGGTGTAACACCTTTGGCAGTTTTATGATAATTAGCCAGGCCTATTTTAACCTGCAGTCATTGGTTGGAATTTGTTTACACAGAATGCTGCCATGACGTCATTTAGATCTAACAACGTGGCGAGACACCATTTGAACTTTGTTCATCACGTCATTTTTTTACTATTGATTCAGGTCTAGTCCACTGGAACCGTCACATTTCATGCAAAGGTTGAGACAAAATGATCAGGTCCACGATTCATCCTTGATTCATGATGGGGAACTCACACTCCAGTGATGAGTTGGCGTAAGACTCATCATGGAACCAAGATTACTACACGTAAAACAGCAAAAAACCTGGAATAAGAAGAAGACCAATCTTCAAGTGACTTAAATACAGGGCCATGGTCAAGCACTGATGTCATTAAAAGTAATCGCAATATCCTTATATTCGCCAAGTACAGATTTCACTGAGCAAAGAGTACTTCATTGCCACTGGTCAGAAGTAAGTATTAAAGCCTAAAAGGTTTAATGTTTTCAGTGCTTTCATTTTTAAATCCTACAACATATAACACGTCTTCCATTATTTTAAAAAAATGCTAAGTAAGAAACAACTTTGGAATTTTATTTCGGCAACCAATTCCGAACTGTGAATCTAAATTTATTCACTAATTCCAAAGTATATTACTGTGAATCTAAATTCATTCACCTTTCTTTGTAATGTTTATCTCATGTTACCGTATGTGGTCACAAAATTAGCCTACATGTGTACTATAAATGAAACAAAGAAAAGACAGCGTGATAGTGTGGGATTCTCGAAGTCATAAATAAATTGAAATAATTTTCTGGTGTACTTTTGGCAAAGTTGTGTCTCACGAATTGTAAAATTAAAGATTATTTTCACTCCTGATAATGATGTGTTGAAACCACAGGATACCACTAATACCTTCTCTTGTGATACCAATTCAAAATCGTAAAGTACGCGTGATCACAAAGTTGAAGTTTATAAGCTATCTGTTGGAAACTCTCGAATACATCCAACCATACTCGGACAGTAATTTTTTATTTCATTTGGATAAATGTGAAATCCTTGAATCACTGTTCATGAAATTACAAGTGTGAAAATTATTGTTGTAATTTTGACATTACAGTCCTTCGTACCATTCCAGAGATATCCAGAGGTATCTAAGTAAAATTGAATGTGTAGTCTTTGCCTTGGCAGACTTCTGAAATTTCTTTGTGTCTGCAAAGATGAATGGATCATGATTCTCTGTAAAGTGAATATGTACAGGCCAATTTTATGCAACAGGTGCAAACCATCAATAACTTATTCTGTGTGTTTAGGTACAAAAATAGGCTGGTAAAATCAGTTTTATTCCTTTTTTTGTAATACAAATATCATTTCTGGTAAAATGCTGGTACTTGGTGTTGGCAGGTTTTACGAGGATGTGGCTCTGTTGAAAGAACTGGGTGGAGACGTTTGTGAAATAAAAAGCAACCTCATCTTGTGTCAACAAATGTGAACGCACTGGCAAAACTGCTCTAAAATTGTAAAAGCGTTTCCGTCATTCTGATAACAGTCTAATAATAAAGTCAATAATTTTTCAAACAAAAAAAATCTTAAGTTATGTTATTTATTGCTCCTAGTTCTCGCAAAAAAACAAATTATAATAAAATTGAGTGACTTTGCATCATAATGATTAGTCCACTTTTGATGGAAAAGAAATATATGTCAAAATAGATTAATTTAAATATCAATGTAAAATTTCAAAGGAATACAGCGCTCCAAACACGCTGGTTTCCAGTAAACTACACTATCCAATCTCTCTCAAGTTCCCAATACCGATCATCAGAATCGGAAGAAATTGGGATAAGGGTAGACACATTTCATTTAATTTCTCCTCTCACAAAAGATTTGAGTAAAATGTTGTCTGGATTCATTGTAAGCTGAGGATGGTAACTACAAAGAAGAAGAACCTGTCAGACGACGAAATGGTACCAACAAAGATCCAATATAGTTTAATGGAAAGACTGCAATGAACAAGAGCTGAGTCGAACCCAGAACTGACTCTCAAGGCATTCATAGTCAAAAGTAATCTGTTTTCCTCAATTATCTGCTGACGTATTTTACCGACTTCCATGGTGAAAGACGACAACATTCTGTAATGGGCGTGGATCTGATGGTCTGTTAACTTGTATTCTGCCAGATATTGACCTTTCCGCAAACAGAAACTCAGTTGCGAATTCCAACTCCAGTACAAGCAAGAGGTTCACAAGGAACCTCTCATCTATGAGGCGATAAGATTTCGCCAAAGCTAGCCTCTTTTTTCACTTCCTGAGTTTATGAAGATGTTGATAAATTGAATTCAATATCCAAAAACATAACACTATGTTAGAATGCTTTCACATACTTTGGAGGACACTAAATCTAAAAGCTACATTATTAGAAACAAGGATGAACGGAACGATACCACCTTAGAAATTCATTTTAGTGAATCCCTAATTCTGTACGTAACTTGCATGTTCTTGAAACCCAATCTTAAAACACAACCCAGGGATGTTCTATCTTTTGAAATTAGTATTTAGTCTGCCAACTTGAACATAGTTAGACGTCGAGAGATGCCCAAACGTTACCTGATTACACTTGAGTCGATGTTCCAGCGACATACAATGCAACCATCTTTTGGGTGCACGACTTCAATGATGTCTCCGATCCGTCTTTTTTTTTCCCAAAAAGATTCCTCAATGGACCGTCAGAATATTGCTAGCAGTAGCTTGATACGCATGCACAATAGAAATGTCAATACGTCGCAAAAAGTATGAATTAATCCTAAAATGTTAGTCCGTAATTGTTTTGAGCTGCTCTGAACCACTACTAACTATTGGTGGCTCGCTTGAATGACCTCAGTGGTTGGTTTCAGCTTTTTGCCCCAAAACTTTGGGAAGGTTGTGGGGAACTACGAATGTCACTTGCTGTTCTGTGAACAAACCTACATGCATGTTGCATCCAAAATTGTTTGAACTTCGTGCATTAAGAGGTGGTGGGGATATAAAAACCTAGCTTTGAGTACCTTCATGCCCCTTAGTACCTCATGTTAGAGGCAGTGGGGATACCGTAACTGTACATGCTGCAATCAAACTTGTTTTGAAATTTTTCCAGTCAGGGGGACACATAACCCCAGTTTTGAGTACCTTTGTTCCTTTTACACCCCTTTGGAAAAGGCACAAAGGCAGGGTGCAAAGTGCACAAAGAGTGCAAAGATAGGGTGCAAAGCAGGGCACAAATGATGCAAAGGGAGGGCACAAATGATGCAAAGGCAGGGCACAAGGGGTGTAAAGGTGTGAAGGCAGTGTAACCATTTTGCAGGGCTCTCTGTGGTTAGCAAAGCCAATGTTGCATAGATATGACAGTGGCAGTGCTATTTCTAAACACCAGTGTTAGGAGAAGGTGTCTAAACTGAAGCTGTCATGACTTCTCTGCATTGGCAGACTAGTTCCTAACACAGATGTCATGCACATTGCACACTTGGTAAAACAAGCACTAGTGTAGAGACTGCTCTATGTCTACCTGGAGGCCTTACATGGTGCATTGTCCAATGTGGATTGGCACTGTCAGATCTTGTGGCTTTGCCTGGAGTCCATGGTGACTTTAGGCAGACCCTGACTATTTACAGGACCTGCCAGAGCTGATCAATGTTTAGATGTACCCTGGAAATGGTCAGAGGACTTTTTGAGTTCTACATGTGGTGGAACCACATGTGATCTGGAGAGATCTTGATCAATTTTTCAGGGGTGTCGAACCACTTTGCAGGTTCTCTGTGGTTAGCAAAGTCAATGATGCATAGAAATGACAGTGGCAGTGCTATTTCTAGACACCAGTTTTAGGAGTAGGTGCCTAAATTGAAGGTGTCATGACTGGAGACTAGTCTCTTAACACAGATATGTCATTACATTGCACGCCCTTCGCACCCAACGAGTTACATGGTGAAACTTTCACTGCCTAATATCTGATCTCCTATTTATCAACAAATCTGATAATTAGAGATTTAATGACAGGATCTGAACATTGCATCGTCAGGTAGCGGGTATTTTGGTTACAAGCCAGTACCATCTTTCTTAGCATCAGGGCATTGACTTTTGGTTTTGTTTCCCTATTGTACTCAATGATGTTGCGTGTTATTAATTTTCAATAGTTCATTTTCTGTAATCTACACTTTACGCCAAAGGCGACTGTGTAAGACAGGTGATCTAATTAAATAAGGGAGTCACGGCAGATTGGGTAGTCATAGTATGAAAGAATGGTTCTTCCCACGTTCACAGCGAACAAGCAAAAAATATATTGGAAATCATCACGTGTAAAAATGTACTGCGTGACAAAACTGAAAGTAACAGAAGTATCACCTGTTATCTATCTAAACTCTTTTGCCTCATTAAATATTGACAATATAATTACAATGCATTGTTATTGTCATAAAAGGAAAATAACGTGGCGACAGACTTACAGAATTAGATATTTGGCCCTGTGATGTCGCACTCACCTACTGTAAACACAAATCAAGCACAAAAGGCGCAAAGCCACTCTATGTTTTAGTACTATGTTTAGTAGAATATAGTACAGCTGTGTTAGCATCCGTGTTTAGGATAAACAAATTGTTAACAAAGAAACACTATCTTTCTTTTAGAACTGATCCATGTTGTGGTAAAAACGAATATTACCGCATCATTGACGTTAGATAAATAATGCCGCCTCGGAGTCTACACCTGGTAATTTTCTACCCTTGAATATCTTACTAGCATCACGCAAAAACAATATTTTAATAACAATAACAAACAATCCATTGCAGATGTTTTTGTATTTGCCTTTGAAATGACATATAAGTGGATAGAAGTCAGCAGCAATACCTACATATAATATTTCACCGACTCACAACACATAAACTACAGCCAACGTAAACGTCATCATTTCTTGACTTAGGATGGCTAAAATATAATCCCGTCTCTGTCCCCCAACCTGCTTCAGAAGTCACATCATTAGAAGAACAAAAACTTATTGTAATTGTAATCTTATTGATTTGGACATTTTCTTTCTGCGATTCAAATTAAACTGAAATAAGAAAAGATGGGCTTAAGGAGATTTGTAAGACCGCTTCGACTATTCTTTCCTTTCAAATATACACTGCTGTATCTGATCTTTAATTACAGAGAAGAACGTGTTCAACAGGTGGGATATATCAATATGTTTCCTTAATGTAACACAATGACTTCTCCTTAAGCTGTGATGCATTACCAAAGCAAGTTTTATCATAATTTCGATAAGCTAAAAACTAAATTTTAAAGTCAAAGTGGTCTATTATCTTACTAATGGGAAGATTTTTTCAGAATGGTTGTTTGATTTAGTCAAATTATATCATTATTTTAAAAATTAGTCCTGTGACGGGCTCAAGTGATTTAAGTAGTAAGTTATGTGTCAAAGTGTCAAAAGTTTAGGGTGTCAATATGTCAGAAAGTCAAACAGCCTAACTATGGATGAGGGTCACAAGAAATAAACTTGACACAATGAGGTTCAAACATAATGAGGTTAATTTTTAGGTCACATATGAAGGTCATATGGATGACATTGATTCCCTATCAGTGACCCTTCCTGCAATAAATAGACACTTTATCCATCAACTCTCAAAGTCAAACAATACTCAAGTAGCTACAATTTAGACAGTGGTCAAAATTTTCAGAAACAAAAATGTTTTTTACACCTTTATGCCAATTTACAGCTAAAATTCAAAATATAAATGCCCTAAAATTAGACTTTTCCAAATTCCAGATTTAAAAAAATCAGCACTTAATGGCCCTTCAAACAATGAGTCATATGTTAAATTCAATCCAAAGTAGATTACATAGAGCACCAAATGCTACACCAATGAACGGATTCTTGATTTAATAAGTGAATACTAGGTACCCTTTACTCCATCAAAAAAGTATCCGAGGATATGTCTTAAGGTGTTTGATGTCCAAATTTGACAAAAAAAAACCCAAAAGGAAGTGTCCCAAATTGCCAATGAGAAATTGTCCTGTGCCAAGCTACAAAGTGTAAACCCTTTGAACACTGGCCCCTTTGTACACATTAAAATGTTCTCAAACACATGTTTCTCCATAACATGGATGATAATGCATGGACTTGCATAATAAGGTATTGGGAACAGCCTAGTCTATTCACAGCAAATGCAAGAGTTTTTCTACTGTTTAGAAGAAAGTGGCAGACAGTTTTTTGCAACCTTCACTATTTTGCTCTCTGTATTATTTAATAGAACCCCTTTTTACACCTGGGTCAAACAAAATTGTGTAGTAGTATAGGAATGAATCAAAATTTAATAATAAAGGTGTTTGTACTTTATGTCATGGTATTTGTATGATTCTCCCAGGAAGTCTTGAAAAGGTGAATGAAAAGTGCTACACTGGGTGCTATACTATGTGTAAATACTATACTATACTATACTATGTGTAAACTGGGTATAGGGATCACGGCTGACTTTTATTATACCACATAATCAATAGCTAATGACATTCAGTCTAATTTTATTGGTAGTTATTGAAGGTCCCATGATTAGGCCTAAATCCTATATACACTTCTTTTTCTTGAGTGACATTTATTCTTTATTACTTTACTTTATGTACTCACCCCAACTTAAAATGTTAATTTCTTTTTGTAAAGTGTGACTACAGTCACGACCGGTGTGCTAATGGTTAAACCACCTAAAAAGACTGACTGTAATTCGTATATGTTATCTCAAATGCTAATTAGCAGAATTGTTGACAATTGAATTGCAGAATATCATGCATGGGTAGGGCTTTTATCGGCAGAATCTATTTTTTGTATCATGTATCAACAATCATGGTGATTACTTGACAATCTGGCAAGCCCACAGACAACAATTGATCCAGGGGATAAACAGCTTGTCAATATCTAACAGCAATGAGACTCCAAATCTCTACTTGCTTGGTACCGTTTATGACTG
This sequence comes from Haplosyllis leylae, assembly GCA_038406175.1. Classification (NCBI taxonomy): domain Eukaryota; kingdom Metazoa; phylum Annelida; class Polychaeta; order Phyllodocida; family Syllidae; genus Haplosyllis; species Haplosyllis leylae. Next base: position 42,053 of record JBCAUG010725198.1, read on the forward strand.
ATAATTACCTTTGTGTGTTTTGCTTAATAGAGTTTCTGTAAGTGCACACACAATTTAACGGCTTTTGATCCCATGATGGAAAAAACATGGTTACATCTGGTTATCTCCCGCATCTGGTCACGGCGACGGCACTATGGGTGCCCTCTGTTTTCAGAACAATTTTTTTCATCAATTATTCCACATCAACAACTCTGCACATGCTGGATGTTTACCTTTCTCTAGTTAAGTACTTGCATTCTAACACAGTCGTTTGCAATTCAATTTTTATGGAGCAGTTAATTGTTGGAGACCAAGCGTCAGAAATTGTTAATGAAATTATCTGTGGTGATTTACGTGTTATGAAGATGAGAACAGGGATGTCATGAAGTTTGAAAGTTGTTGGCCGTTCAAGTCAATGGAAGACAACTTTAGGCGGCCCAGATCGAACGTAATTTCAGAAACAAGACGGCCTCGCATTAACATTACGAGACGATACCGACCACGGCCCCCGTCCTTATCATACTAGACTTGCCCCCAATCTGTCACTTGCTTACGGCACCCTCCTCTCCGTCAGATAGGACCTGGACAGGATGTACGCCCCCTTCCCTGACAGGACCTGGACAGAATATACCCTACCCTCTGTAAACAGAATCACACACACCAGTGAAAAATTACCTTCCCTCGTACTATGTACGCAGTCGGTAATAGCATCACTGATTAGTATTTTGTACTGTGAGCAGAAATTAGACTAGTTATTATCTGTCAAATTGAGAGATTCTCTTGCGGGCGAGGATTTGTCCAAGGTGATCCAAAAATTTTTGTTAGAATTTCGAAGTAATTGTACAAGTGAAGTAAACTCTCTCTTCATGAAGGTCTGGGTCTGTCTTTAGAATACAAGAAGCTCTGGTATGTTATTGCTAATGGTATCAAATAACTAATTAACTAACTAAGCATCAGAATCGACTCAATGAATATGGGGAAAAGTAGCCAACTTGGAAAGTATGGTTTCGGGCCATTGCAGAGTCTTATATAAACTCACAAAAAGAGTTGACTAAATTTCCCTTAATTCACTGCTTAGCTCCCCTATCTTGTAAATGGTAACAATGATTAATCTACCAAAATATCGTCGTATTTTAAGTAGGTTTCCGACATACCAACTTGGACCTTACAAGAAAACTTAAGCAGCTGCCCTGCAATACAATAGTAAAGTCTCCACTTGATCGTTGTATTGTCATGCACAAAATTATTCATCCGAGTATCCCCCAACGTTTCAAACCTTTCGTGTACATACAGTTTCTGTTGCATTCCATTTCAACGCACTCAAAGTTTGGTGCCGTAATGAAGCTAAGTATTGGGAGTCCAAAACATTAAAGGCGTGTTGCGCTTGACAGCGATACAGTTACCCACAGTGCCTGGACTCGAATCCCACCAACCTTCCACCCTGAAAAATCAGGTGGGAAATGGGATTAGTTGCTATGCTGGCTGCCAAAAGGCAGGCAGGTGTCACACCAGAAGTTAATCTGAAAAATTTATTGCACATTAGTGATGAAGCATGTAACTAAGGGCTTCAATCCTGATCTTGAAACTCAGAGAAAAAGTCGAAAACAAGGGTATCACATAGGCACATAGGGTCTAAATGACGTCATGACAAAATTCTGATGTAAACAAATTCTAACCTGTGACTGAAGGTTAAAGTAGGCCTAATTTTCATAAAACTGCCAAAGGCTAAGATGTCAAGGGCTGGGACAGGATGTTAAGGGCCAACCGACTCAACCAATAAGGTGACTCTAACGAGCCACCAAAAATGACGCCATGAAAGTAGTCCACATGCTGTCGCGTGACATTGTAAAATGACACCCAAAAAGGTCCCTGACCAACAAATAAGCTCATTGGCCATATACACCACAGTAGTGGATCCAGTGGTCAAGATACCAAGCTAACCAAGATGGCGACCAGATACATGAAAAGCAAGTTTAGGAAGTAATTTCAAGTCAATTTGCCTGCCCATCACACCCTTGGAAGTGGTTTGAGCCCACCCAAATGCTTAAAATTACTAACTGGAGTGTTAGAATAGGAACCCTACGGATCTCGGGCTGTGTCTGAGACAACGAAAACTTCCTCCACGGTGATGGTTCCTTAAATACAAATCACTGGAAAGTACCAATTGTGATTTCTACAAATATGTACAAAGCATCAACACTGGCATTTGTAAATTATTGATCACTGACGAAATCCACACAATGACATTTTCCTATTTTTCCAAATCCTGGTATCTAGAATGCCAGAAGTAGTATCCCTTCTGAGACCTAAAGGTTAAACATTTCATTTGCTAAGGAAACACAAGTGTCAATGAAACCGACATGATTTTACTTGAGCGGGCATTTATTAGGGGGAAATACATAGATTCTACATGTCACTCTAAATAGTCAGCATTTTTCTGAAATTTCCAAAAGCGCCAATGTAAGGAAAGTTAAATGACACCAAACAATGGCCGCACTTATCCAGGAATAATGACAAATCTAGAGGGAGAAACAAATAAGAATGATGCGAAAAACAGCAATGAACCAACTCGATACACAAGGCACGATCCCTTTTGATCAAAGGCACACAGAATGAACAATGAGCAGATGAAAGAACAACATTCCTTTTCTCAAAGTGATGGTACCCAATTACATTTCTATTTAGAAAATATGGAGGCAATAGACAGCTTCATCGCGAGAAGGGAATCATTTGTACATCACCTGCGAGTGCTGTGAATCCATATCGTACCCTTGCACGGGAACATGTTTTCATTAGGAAAATGAACACAACATTCAAATTAATTGATATATCATCTCAGACAATCTGATATCTTTGTTACCCACAAAGTTTCGCCAAAGAGACATCGGCCAGTTGGCTGCACCTCTAGCTAGAGTCTGGGGTATAGTGGATTTCTGATGGTAGTACTTCTCGATTTTAGCAACAACTGGTTAGGATGGTTTCTGCGCTGTCAAGAACAGGAACTAATAGTCTTGGTTCACAACAATCCTTTTATTGTTCTTTTCATATACAGTCTCACC
>JBCAUG010725199.1:0-26905 GCA_038406175.1 Haplosyllis leylae
CCCCCCCCCCCCCCCCCCCATACAAGTCAATGTACAAGTCAGGCTGAGGACCCCCGCTCCCCACCCACCACCCCCCCCCAATACAAATTGGTTACGTAGCGGACGGTATGCCTCTTGCGTTCAGGCAGGAGGACTTTCTTGTGTAATGTATTTCTATGATGATATTCAGTGTAGCTGCCCACAGATGAGGATGAGTAATCAAAATTTGTTTTTGACCACATGTAACAGAAGTAAAATGTAGATTTGTTAAGTTTGGTTACTATGTTTAATAGAAATGAAGCCAGTACAAAACTATGCTTGGAGTTAATTGAAATAGATGTGGCAATTTTTTCTGAAGTAAATATGGCCCCCAAAGAAATTTGATTGATACAAATGAACTGAAATTTGGTATGGATATGGATCATGGGTGTAGTCTACCATAAATGTCAAATTAATACTGGTATCTGTTTTGTATAAAGTCACACAATTTTAAAAGAACAACTAACAAAAAGGTTATGTGGTGAAAGTTTAACTAAGTGGCTCATTAAGGGGTGCAAGGGCAGTCAAAACTAGTTTTTTTTTGGTCCCCACTACAGAGGATTGCAAAAAGTTCAAACAAGTTTGATAACAGCACATAGGGTTAAGGTGTTCCACCACCTCTGGGCATCACCACCACCAGTCTATCTACGTTCACAGAATGGGAAATGACATTTGTAGGTCTTCACCACCTTCCCAAAACGAGCCACGAATAATTAGTATTTGAAATATTTTCATAATTGAATAAAATTTGATGTATATCTTTGAGGGACATTACTTATAAATTTTAAAACTAGAACAGTGTAATCAACAGAGCAACCCACAGACGACAACGATATCAACACACACCGGACAATTCATGATTACATTGGCTCATTTCGTATCAGCATAGAATGCCAAATGAGCCAAAAATCGTGTGTTTTTTGTTTGGAGTGGCATCCAGCCTTTCGCCGCACTTTTCGTACGCGCTTTATAGGATCTCGCTCAAAGCAGGGTCAATCGTGGGAGTATTTGTAACCGAACTAAAATCACAAAATTACTTGGAAATTATCACAATTTTCAAGCTCAGAAGTCTTTTTCAAGATGTATGTAATTACGATGAGTCAGACTCATTGGCAAAGTTTTGTAAGATGTCAACTATCGTATATGTATCAAAGTGCGACAAACGGCATTAGACATAGATATGGAATGAACATCCGCACACCATTAAAGCTAATTAACGTGATTCAATGAGGTAACGTAACACTAATGATACAGATTACCGACTTGGCTCTGTGTGTGGCGACATTATGTAAACGCAGGTGATATCCTCAGGAACGGATCGCATACAGTGACATTCGGTGGTCAAGTATGAGGATTTGCCGTAATTACTGATACATCAAGTGTTTAGTGAGATCTTGTTAGTTTGTGAGCACATACTTTCTTCCCGAGACCGACGTCATCAATTACTCAGCTGAGGAAGGCGTCTGGCTGCTTTTGGCTGTGGTCGCGGTACTTCACACACAGTGATGGGAATTCTACATCCACTCTTGCCATGCCATCAATATAATTAATTAAATAATTACTAGCAGAAACAGTGCCTTTCTAAGCCAGGTATTTGATAAGGGCTAATGTGTTCATTAGTGAAGTAATCTTGCCACACAGGAACAAAAGATGGACTTTTGCTCTCCCATAGTACTTCGTGTAACTTGTGTTACAAAAACAAAAGGGACAAATAATAAAATTATAGCGAAAAAGTAAAGGAGAATCCGGTGTCAAAAAGTCGGATACAATGTCACGTTGCATTCACAAAGAAGCTTCGCAGCAAACCTTTAATAAATAACTTATTTGAAGTATTCCGTATGGTTCAAATGTTTGGTGCTTTGAATATGTTCAGGAAGCGAAGCAAGCAGGACTAAAACTTTCATTAAATCAATATAAAAGGAATTTACCACTTGAGAACCTACTGAACGAATATTTGATTGGTTTAGGGTATTTGCAGTTGCATTTGGTCACAAATCAATCGCGGAATGTGTCTCTGTGTGTTGACTCAGATAAATGCATCCAAGTAAATCCCCTCGCACGGCTGGGAAGAAAGCACACGATAAATGTCAATACGGTAATCCTTTTACTCTCGTCCTAGAGAGTCGCAGAAGCAAGGTTAAATAGTTTTGGACCTCTTAGGAATGTTGCGACCTTTTAACAGTCTTGTCAAAACAAAAATAACTATAGAGTTTCCACAGACAAAAAACAATAAGTTTGTTAATGCATTTATTTTGGTAGATAATGGACCGAGACAGAAAGGAGCACAAGGCAAATATGCCTTCCATTAACCTTCAATTATGTTCATGATTATCTAAAAATTACTTTCTCTAGTAAATGGGAAAAGTAAATAAAACAATTTAGTGGAGATGTTTCCTTTGCTGTTGTATGCTAGACATCATCAAGTCTCTGAGACTGAAACGATGGCTTCATGTAAATAAGCTATTTTTTGTGTAATGTTGGCTATTTATTATTCCTTGTTACTTTCTATACTTTTTAGAGATGTTGTCTGAGGCAGTAAAGATGTTAAAAGGAGAGTACACCATCAGAGCTATCAAGCAAATGAAGATGGATCGAGCTATCATCTTCTGTAGAACCAAACTAGACTGTGACAACATGGAGAATTATCTTAATAAGCATGGCGGGGGTAAGCCATATTTTCGTGTGCAAGCGTGTGTCGTTTTTTTACCTGGAAAACTAGAGTAATTAGTTTCTCGGGTCAGTGTTCTGTAAGGTATTACATTGGTACTTCAGGTCCCGGTAATCACGAGTTTTCATGTGTGTGCCTACATGGGGACCGTAAACCTCAAGAAAGGAAAGGAAATCTGGAGAAGTTCAAGGCGAGTGTTTATCTCCTGCATACAGAATTATTTCCAAGCCGTTTGGCAATAATTGTGGAGAACAATAGATGCTGAGTTCATTCCATGGGTATTGAATTTACATTGTGGGAGATGAATCTTAAGAAAGGAGCAAATATAACACTGACAGGAAGTCGATAAATGTCTTTTCGTTCAGGATCTAATGATACCCGTCAAATTTAATTCAAATGCTGGTGCAGAAATTATCACTTTAGCCACCTTCCTCCAACGCCTCCTAAGATTTTACAATCGTTCTTTAAAGTTTCACTTTCTGTTTGTTTCATATTTTCTATATTCTATTACTTCTTACACTTAAGTAATTGGTACCTGTGGTTTAGTTTTTTGTTTAATAAGTATATGTCAGAAAGATAAGTAGTCTCATAAAGAGCCAACGTGGTGTGCTTAAGAGGCATATTTGTGAAGATTTGGCCACTTGTGGTGATGACTGCTTTTGGAGGACGCATGCCAAATTAGTCCCAAGTACCAGAAGGATTTCTTTACGATGACAGAAGTTTGAGTTAAGATTATGTCGTTTGTCTGCTTTTTCGCCTTGGGGGGAAAGACAAGAATGTGTTAAGAATGACGGCTGTGATATTTTCGGTCGTCATGATTGATTGTTGGTTACTGAGGACACGTGCAGGTCTGATGTGTCCCTGTTCTTTCAGAGGGAAGAAGTCAAGTTTCTGATTTGCACCGACGTAGCTGCTCGTGGTATTGACATCCGAGGTCTGCCCTTCGGTGAGAAAATTGACTCGTCCTAATTTTATTTGCCGCGCTAATAAGGGTGGTTCATGGAATTGAAAAAAAAAGCAGCATAACCTTTAGCCATTGCATTTTATTGGCAGAAGTCATTACTGCATTCAAAAGTGACCTAGATATATTAACTGCTGTCTTCTTTTGTCTGGAATTTTTTAGTCCAAAAGCTCATAGATACCCGTGTGATACAACGTAATTAATACATATAGTCTTGACACATATTTTATCCAGTGATCAATGTGACTTTACCCGACGAGAAAGAGAACTATGTGCACAGGATTGGCCGTGTTGGTCGAGCGGAGAGGTAAGAGTTATAATGGCCTCTGTCACCCCATGATGAAGTTGGTTTTGTAGACACATATGTCTTTGGGACAAACAACGAGAGTATCACAAATCACCTTTATCCAGTCGGATGGTCGCATTTTGAGTTGTTGCTTCATTCTTTTATGACACTATAATAATAGAGTCGATCTTATTTTATTTGCGCATATTATGTACCTCAGAAAATTTAAGCTTCCGAGATTCTGCCTGTCAGTTCCAATGATCAAGAAATTTTCATTTTGTATAACTTTCGATATTAAGTAATTCCCCTGGCAGTATTTATTTAATATAATTAAATCCTTTGTCATATTTTCTCTCACAAAGGATGGGATTGGCAATTTCCTTTGCATCTACAGTGAAAGAAAAGGTATCATTATGAGCAATTTCTTACTTACTTTGCAAATATAATTCAACATTCTTTTATCTCCGTGAAAGTGGTGTCGTTTTGTAATGGAATGTCATGCTACATTAACAGATATAATTATCGCTTTTTTATACGACATACTCTCAAACATGAAAGTGGAAGACATTTCCTTTAACAAAATAATAATTAGAGTTTTTTTGAGCGCAAGTACGTGAATAGCCCTGCACAGATGATGTCACCTTTCATTTCATGCCTCGCACTTACGTAGCTTTAGTATGCTCGATTTGAAACTACAGGTGTGGTATCATTCTAATTGTAACACGCGAGGTAAAGGTTGTTACAACATTCGCCTCACTACCGAAGGAGGATGTTGTATCTGGTACAATGAACCTCAGGTAAATTATTCCCAGTTTTACGTAATTTTGATATTTTGCAATACTTCTCAAACTTTTATGGAAACATAACTAAGTATTAATTACCAAAGGGAAATCAAAAGTGAGGTCGTGATCTTAATTTTGAAACTTACTTCGCATATCATAATCAATTTTGGTGTTCGAGAGAAATTGTCAAATAAACTGATAAACAATACCCATTGGGAACAAAATGAAAATAAGTTATGTGGCTGTGTTGGTAGTTTTTCTGTCCGTGAACGTAATGTCAGTTTCATTCGCGTTGCTTTTCAGTATTTAGGAGACATAGAGGAACATCTGGGCGTCACGATTGACCAGGTGGATTTACGTCTAAATATTCCAACGAACGAGTTTGACGGGAAAGTGGTGTATGGTGCCAAACTGAAGAACACAGGTGAGTGTACTAATATGTAAATATGCAGGGAAAAGGACGCAAGATTAAGGATAATCCAGGCAAAATAGGCTTCACAAGAAGAAGCAGCTTATCGTGTAAATTTACAGAGCTGCAAGAAATAAAAACGTCCTTGTAAAGTGTCCAATCTAAGGATTTTCTGATCCAGCATGTTATTTCACTGCAAAAAGGCATTCAAATTATTAAGTCTTTGGCTGTGTCATGGAAGCAGAGAGAATTCTTTCCTTGTTTTGTATCCCCTTAGACAAGTACTTTGGCTTTTCTTGAAAACGTTCCCTTTTAATTGAATATTGTCGAGTACAGTGGTAGTAGATAGAATAAATAGAATCTATGCAGAAGGTAAACGGTAGAAAATAACGCGACGCGTCATGAGTGCTACGTTCCGAGTTTTCGTCGTAACCTCATAGGTTTTATGTCCTTACAGGCAGCGGATACAAGGGTCACGTAGATATATTAGCTCCTGCTGCACGAGAACTCCATGACTTGGAGAAACGAGCTCAAAGTTCTTTCCTGAATCTCTACCATAACAAACCATTCACGAGAAAATAGATGAAAACACACAAATGGACAAGTGGACAGATCTGATGGCCAGTAACGTTTAAAAATTTCTGATAATATTTATTATTATCTTCTGAAAACTCCACGTGGACATGAACAATGTTGTAACTATTGATTTTGTTGAGCATTAATACACGAATCAAGCAAATCGAATGGTTTCTTTTTATTATATATTTCGAAGAAACATAATGAGCTTTCCACCGTATTTAATCCTGAACTGAGTCTGAACAAAATTCAGTCTCAATTTCATTTCCGTTTGTGAAGAACCAACTCATTGATAAGATCTTTGTTGTGCATTTGGTTTAAATGAATAGACGTTATCACAGTTCCTGTCCAGCGACACAGCTTGTACTTCCAAACAGAGAAACTTTCTCCTGATTCACGGCTCAAAATATACTGCGCAGCTATTCGTCACGAAAGGACAATGCAGTCCGATAAAAAAGAGAGATTGGACGAGATCACAAATGTTGGGAAGCAACAAGGTTTAGCTTTCTTTATGGCGAAGCTCACTGCGCAATTGCGGTGCAGTTCTTTGTCAGGATAACATTAAATACAGATGTTATTAGTTTACTATATGTTTGAAACATATATACGTAAACGTTGGGGAGCTCGGTAGATTTCAATGGTTTGCTCAGATTCTTGATATGTGCAACTTATATCCAAGATGTATCCCAATTCCACTTTCAGTTGAGCTGGTAACAAAGGGAAATCCTCTGTGTATCTTTCATCAAACAGCGGAAATGGACGAAACTTTTTTGTGTTAAGTTGTCTATTGTGCTTTATTGCCGATCAACTACTTTAAAAAGGATAGAAACTGAATAACTTAGTCTAAATTTCCCATTTTGTCAGTAATGAGTTGCATACTTGCTCGAAATCGATTGAAACATCTATGGCTTGAATTGAGTAAAACTAAATAGTTAAATGAGATAAATTTCGAAATCCTTTTGAAAACCTGTTGATTTATGAAATGTCAGGTGTGCAATGTCAACAGGTTGTTGCGAACGTAGTTTAAAAAGTTATATGCATTAAAACAATTATTTTTTCAAGTAAAATTACTTTTGGTTTCTCATTTCACTCAAGCATATTGCCATCGTATTTAAAATGAGATGTAGAAAAAGAAAAGAAAGACAAAATTGAAATAGCTTATTTAGTATTCATTAAATTTAGATAAATGCCCTGGAGTTGCCTTTGTATGTGAAACATTAGAGATTTTGTAAATATGCTTCAAACAATAGAACAGACATCTCATTTAAAATCGACAAGATTGGTTGCAGTTTGTGTCTTGAATAGAAAGGGAGTATTGTAGCGTTTAATCAAACTTGAATTAGTTTAGCCTTTTTAAAGTTTTAGATACGTTAAACAGTTCCTAAGGGAAATTTATTAGTCGCGCAGCCTAAAAGTGGAGCGACTTATCTTTTCACCACAGTGTTCGTTTCTGGGTGCGTACGTGCATTGGGATGGTTGCTTGCTTATGACCACTTAAATTTTTTTCTGAATTACAAAATATCATCAGATTTGAAAAATTCCAAACCCAAAAAGTTTCAGGACATTCTGAGCAATTCAGCCTCACTATGCTCTCTAGTGAGCTATGTATTTAGCTATGTATCTATCCAGCCAGCTAAATCATAGAATTAGATAGGGCGCGACACAATGCTGGTAAGCATAATTGTTACTGCCCGCATACGAAGTATGACGGGAGGTTATATTTTCAGTTTATTTGTCAGTCCACACCGGGGGTTTGAATACTTTTGATACTGTCAATGTCTATTTGACACAGTATCTAACGACATCCAGCAAAATATCATTCTGTCTTTACATGAAGAAACCATCTGGAAAAGTGCCTATTTTCGTTTTTCCCACTGTAATAACCAGGGGTTCATAATATTGCCGAAGTTGTTGAAAGACTATGTTTAATTCCGTCGCGTGATATACTTCGATCGTGCTCTTTCCTGTGCTGTTTGCCGAATAGTACCTTGTCGCATCAATAGGTTGCGCAATCTCTACAATCAGTGACAGAGATGGATGATGTTTAATACTTAGTCTGCAATTAATATTGATGTGCTTACATAAAAACACTATGATTCACAATATATTGTGAACAGAGAAGGCACATTAACCTGGGATGGAACATATTCATATCGCATGTCGCAAATGGTATATCTCCACTTATCCATTGAATAGGTTTTCCCCGTTCAAGGTCAAGAAATTTGTAAATACATCATGTGCTGAACGACACAAACATTGTAGTAAAATACATTTCTGTCGTATTAATTTTGCCAACCAAAAAATACAAATAGCATGAAACATGTATTTCATCGCAACGTAGAGTTTTGCACAGCTGTCGAACACAGCTGACATGTGACGCCGCAATAATTATACACGTTTAGATATCGCACAATCTTTTGCCAGTGAAAATTTATTTTCATTTTCAAATCAGAATCCTTGGCAGCCCTCCCCACTTTTTGTTGCCATAGTAAAACCTAACATGGTAACTATTCTAAAAAGATCACAGACTTTTGGACCTTCGAATGGTAGGAGAGTCCGACAACTCCCATGTTCTATGTTTAGTTTTGAAGCTAACATGACGAGTCCTAATTACATGAACACATTGTGCGACTGCAATTGATGAATGTATGAATTTACATTCATACCATGGAAAGCGTTTATCCCTTGATACAACAACTTCATTACTGAATTGCAAGGAAATCCAAAATTTATCAGACGAGGTCTTTTCATTACGGAAAACCCTGCAAAATAATTTTACCGAAGGTAAAGTATATCCCCAATGGCCCCCTTGAAATGCCACTGCTTAATCGTAATGTGTACTGCGAGAGTAGAACAAGGTGACCGGGACAAAGGAAATCAGGAAAATTAGTTCTTTTTCCAGATAATCTGAAACACGGAGAATCTTTTTGAAACCCGGAAAATTATCCATTTTTGTGTGGTTCACTTTTACTTTGAAGAATACTTATCCACCTACAGTTTTTAAAAGATTGATATTTTAAAACTTTTGTGATTATTAGACAATTGATCAATGGCTCTTGGCGTAAACGCGCGAAAATGTAAAATCTGATAGTGGCAATTTTGTCTTAACAGAAAAGTCGAGGCTGTGAAAACAGTTGCTAATTTCAATGTGCGCATTTCATTCATACCCAGAAAACTCAAATCGCAGGAAAGTAAACGGTGAATTATATGTTGACGTACCTACTATTTAGAGCTTTTCTGATGTTGGCCCAGATGATGATGGTTGTAGTCTGTACGTACATAGCATTTACCAGTGGTGGATCCAGGATTTCCCGCACGGCGGCGCCAGCCCAATAAAACGCCAACACTTTCCCAAAATCTCATGAAATTAAAGAAACTCTGCAAGGTAGGGGGCGCATGAAAACTTTCGATTTTCGATTTTCGTAGTTTTACTAAAGAGTTCAATTTCTTTTTTCCTGAGCAGAGAGTTCTTTTTTTTTTGTAATTTGCCTGTGGGAAAACTATTTTAAAATAGAGCATCAATTTATAAGCTATGTTTTATGCAATTTTAGCTTTTTAGCTTTTTTTTTAGCTGTTTAGTGAAAATATCAAAATAGGAAAATCTCAATTGATACCCATCACGTGACGTTTACTCCAGTGTGAAAGTCAGGGGGGCCCCTTTGCTTGAGTGCTTCACATGCAAAGATGGTCCCCAGATTCACCCTAATGCTACAACTTCGTGGCAGCTCTAGGGGGCGCAAGGGACGCACCGGGCCACAATTTCTTCATTTTCATGCAGTTTTTGGGAAAATTGGTCAAATAGTAGGTAGGACCCTCGTTAGGAGTTGATGCCCCCTGGGAAATTGGACTGGATTGTGGAATGCCACCAGACATTTTTACTCACGCACGTTTTCAACACTCAAGAAATGTCTGTAGTTTTTCAAATGCATTGATCTTAATTTTAAAAGAAACATGAACCACCGCTAAACGCAAGAAACAGCATAATGGATGAGACTTGGGTGAAGCGCTGAGTGCTTTGGGAAAACTGATAAATCATCCGTCTGTTGTTATTCCTAATCCTGCAAATGCCGTACAGCAATCTTCGGTGACCGAGTGTTGTTCACTGCAGTTTTCAATGTGACGCATTAAGCAGTTTTCCCATGGGTTTTTTTTTAAGAACGACCAGAACGAACACTGGAGAAGCTGCAGCTGTACGTCATTCAAATATTAGGGATTAAAATAGAGTATCAAATTTACAGTTAATGTGAGAAGCAGATTGTTCTTATGTTTGACGTGTAACTGAAGAAGTTAATTAAAGACAGTTTTACCAAAGCCGCACTGGATCGTATTGTGATTCTCTGTAAACATAAAAGAACAATTGCGAAGATAACAAAAGAGTGAACGAGTTTTATATTCTGACTTATGGGGTGGCCTGAATTTTACCCTTTCCCAAAGTACGTCACTCTCCCAACAGATGAACAAGCAACCTCCTCCTCAATAAACAAGCTTTACGAGCCAGTAATAATCATCGGATGGGGAAATGTTGGCCATGAATACAAAAAAGAATTGGTGTAAAATTGACGATGCTGAATATGGTGAAACTAAGCGATCACAAAAAAAAATTGGTACAATATTACAGTTGCATTCGCTAAAACACGTGATAGGAAATTAGAAACGTGTTGCAAAAGCAGAGAAATTTTAAAAGTCAAAAATTTACTGATGTAATTTAAGCCATAGGAAAATTAGGAGATTCGTAGCAACAGATTATTCAAAACAGTATATGATATGAATATTGCAGCTTAAATATGATTGTGGATTCTTATTTCAGTGCAGAAGAATGCTCAACATTTCTTGGAGAAGTTGATTCAATTTGACAAGTTCTTGTAGGCTCTAATTATCAAAAAAGATATCAACATAATTGTGCACGCCAACCTTTTTAACAAATTATTGGTTTCTTTTGCTACCACCAATGATCACATTTTCTTTCCTTAGTCTCTCACCAGAGCTCAGACGATTTCAATAGTACATCTTTTGTCGCAGGTGCTGGTCTGCATTGGGATTGAAGGGTTGCCTACTTCTCATAATATGATACAAACTTGTCTGAAATTAGGCTGTGTAATGCAATAACAGGTTTTTTCTCTCCTACTCACTGTTCTCACACATTGAAGGTAGTAATCTATTGATGAATATGTAGGCTAAGGAAGGTTTTAGACTGAAATTGCCCAAATGAATCAATAGCAAACAACGGTGCCAAAGTGTACATCAAGTGAAGGTCGTGCTAAAATGTTGATTCAATTGAGTTTGACCCGTGGCAATAACCCGAGCCCACCCCAATTGATCCTGTACAAAATGCATTAAATCATTTTGCATCAAGTGCGAGTTTGTTCTGGAACACGCATTACAGCTCCCCATTTACAGCAACCCTTCTTTGGTACTTTAATTAAGGAACTGAACAACATTGATAGCTCTGTCAATAGCACCTGATATGGTCATTCAATAAGTACAGTTGACAATTTCATTGGTTTTGAGATCAGAGTCGATGAATGGAAATGGGAGGAATATTGAGTAATGTAGCTTTTCATGTCCACAAATGACATGCATCAGAAATCAGAAAAGGAACTCATTGGGTTTTTTTAATGTCATGTTTATCGGAAATAATTTCACTCACGAGACTTTGGTACTAAAACATATAGAAGAGATGAATCATTGCTATAAATTACAGCTCGTCGATGGAGTACATTAGGAGCCTGACAGACTTGATTAACTTGCAACTTGGGATGTTTATCCAGAGATTAACGCAGGACACGTCTGTGTTCTGAAAGTAATGTAGTTGTGTTTGAAGGCTAATCGTTTTAGTCGTATTCCTTGCATGCATTAAATGTATTCTTTTTCTCAGATACATTAGGTTTTCAATTTAGGAACCCACAGCTTAAGTGTAGATTGTGGTCTCGCTGGGGGAATTAAAACTTGCAAGGACTGGTAGTTTTCATTAAGCCATTCATCAAAATGTTCCTTTAAATGGTGTAAATTGATTAAGGAACGAACCCAAGGTAATTAGTTTGTCAGTAGCATCAGGAACAAGTTTATCAGCACGAATTAATCTTCATTAAAAAGAACCAAAGAAGGAATAATGTTGTAACCCACAAGACTTCAACTGTGCGTACAATCGCTGTCAGGCTACCGCTGAGAAATACAAACCCATCACTTTTGAGCACCAGGTGTTGATTTTTCACGTGAAAGGAGGAAAAGAAAAGGTATTCGAGAGAAGGCTAGACATCATGATAACGTTTCATGTTTATTTTTATGCAGTCAGGAAGACTTAAAAGACGTTGTCTGGAGGATTGTATGGTTTGACTGCAATTATAAATGTTCAGAATGAAAATCTTGCTACCTTTAAGAAACTTGAAATGGTAAATTGAACTTGTGTTAAACGTCACGATTTTTAATTTTAGATTATGGGGCTACAGAAAGTGACCTCTAGACAAGTACTCGTTTAATATTTTACTAAGATTCATTTCAATACATACAAATTTGTCGCTAACAAGTTCGTATCTAAGTATAGGGTATGAGTAGTCAAACAAAACACCCCGGCAAATTAAATAGACTGGTTGGTTATCCATGGGGATGAGCGAGGAGTTTGTCATCCTTGATATGAGGAAGAGTCCCGTGTTCTTGAATCCGGACTCGTCTGAGCAAATAGTACAGTGGAAGGGATATTATGGTGTCACAGAGGGCTTTGTTATTGCCACTCTCATCATGTTTTCGGTGGCATGTATCTGCCTGTCCATTTTGGAAAACGACCTTGGTGCGTACATGTAGCATGTAAACTTAATTAAAATTTTACCACATTCGGATCATCTTGTAAGCCAGGATGCAGATGTACCAAAAATTAAAAGTTAGGACAAGATTATGTCAATACTAGAATCAATCTTGTTTTGAGGGGGGAGGTAATTTCGGCGAAGTATTTCACAATGTACCTTCAACCGATAGTCGGCTTAAAATATTGTTGAAGAAAAGTCAAAATATCTTGGTCTTTCAAGACAGAAATAGCATTGTGTCTGGGGTACACAAGCAAGTAATCAAAATCAAAAGGTACAGTAGAGTTATGATTTCCCCCACGGAAAGAATCTTTTTCAAAGAAGTACATTTTCCCTTCGAGACGCCATTGAAAAATGAACAAAAGCTGCCTCTTCGCCCAGTATTTAACAACAATAAGGATGTTTGAGTTGAATTTGATCATGCAACAATGATGGTGGCTAAACAAATACATGTAGTAATATATCTTGAATATTTTGCAAGCTTTCTGTGTTACCCAATATTTGCAAGCAATTCAAATATGAGGTAATTTTATTTCAGCCTTTCAGTCTCTGAAGGAAAGAACAAAACCCTTGGGTATTATTTCATTTTCTTGAGTAGATGGAAAAGGAATATATGTGTTTTGTCTCTACAGGGTTCATTAACCAATGCTGTCACAACGTCTAAGAGACCTTTTTACGACCTTGGTATGTGGTCTTCAGGCAAAAAAGACAGGATGCCCAGCAAGAAATTGCATTACCAAGCAAACACTTTAGTGTCATAACTTTACCGTAAGTAAATGTGTTCAAGTGACTTTTATGATTATCGGAAACCCTTAGCAAGTCTCCCCTTGTCATTTCCAACCGTTAAATCAAGTCGGTTGCAAATTGAGTCGCTTACTTCAAATATCTCAAACTTGTCACAATCTAAATTTTTACAATCGCCACAGATTCTATGTAATTTGCTTCCTTACAGTGTTCAAAATTTCACTGCCCAAAGAAAATGATCACGTAATCTCCAAAGTAGGATCGAAGGATGAAGACAAGATTATCCACGAGGCCCGAAGAGGATGTAATAATGAGCAGCAGAGCAGGTCTCCTGACAGCGAACGGTCTCCTTGGTATCCGCACAAGGCGAATTACAATAGGCTTTTAACCCAAGTTAGTGATAACGCTTGTAGCATGTAGATTTATTGCTGGCTCGTTAGATTATAAAAGGGGGGGGGGGCGCATTGTTTTCTGGGAAAGGGCACATAGCATGCTTTGGCAGTTTTATGATAAGTAGACCTAATTTAGGATACAGTCATTGGTGGGAATTTGTTTACACAAGAATGTTGTCATGACGCCATTTTGCACCAGCCAGCAATTGTTTCTTTCTTGACATGAACAGTACGTAGCAATTTGTAATTTAAGAAAATTGAATGGATTGGTAACGTTTTCCAGGTTTTCAATATATAAATCTCAAGTGATCGATTGCACAGGAATAGCAATCGAATCAATAGAGTTTTCTCTAAATGGAGATGCATTTTGTAATGATTCCAAAAAATTTCTAACTCCAAGAGTCAATAGAGCATGACTATATGTCATGTCATGCACCCTAATTCGGTAAGTGAAGTGAAGGCTTACTCATGCAGATTCAGAAGGCCCTGATGGTCTGGTGGGGTGGGGGCATTCCTGTTGACACAGCAAAGCAGTCTCATTGATGGAATAGCAGAATTAAACTAGATCTATAAACCCTAAGCTGACACACTACTGTCAGTTCCAGAAGAAATAAACAAAGTCTCAGGAGTTACAATAACATACCTCAGCGGGGGATCCTTAGGCTCCTGGTAGAGAGTTCACTAGGGCACTGTAAGCACAGAGGCTTTTGGAGTTAGAAGTATCAGACACTTCCCTGGACAGACTCCAAACCTGGTGAGAATCAGTAAAAAGTGAGAAAAGCAAGCAAGCAAGCTTCGCATAATTGGATCCATCCCACCAATGGCCTGTTCTAGGGTCTGTTGGGATGTGGCACCGAAATTTTTTAAATCGGTTACCACGGATACGCTTATGGGTATGCTTATGGTGTCTCCGAATGACATATATATATAAGGATTTAAAGGGTTGAGACTTCGCGCAAATAGGGGAATTAGCTCAGAGTAGCATGCAGGACATGAAAGTCAGAGCTGCCTGTGTTCAAATCCCACTTGGGTAACATATATATTTCTACTGGATTTTTTTGTTTTCTCGGGATTCTGTAGAATCTACAGAATGCATCGCCATTTAGAGAAAACTTGAATAATTGGTACAATTCTGATCTGCAACATGGCCTAGAATTTGACTGCAATCAGGAAGATTCAGTTGACTGAGGTACTAGGCTTCCCATAGACTTCAATGCATTTCGAAATTATATATAATTTATTGATATGGTTTCGATTTGATAGTGCATTGAAAGGATGAAAACAAGCAACGAATTTCTTTCAAGATTGTTTTGTTATTGGAATGCTTGAATTTTGACATCAGCAATAACTGTGATATGCTTGCCTTGTGAAGTATGACAAGAGTCATGCAAAAATAGTTTCCTGTGTTGGATAAATACAAAGTTTGTTTGAACTTCCAATCTGAATGATTTCAGTTTCTTATGGTACACTTCTATGTCAATGACTTTCCCTGGCAGAAAAATAAAAATGAATCGCTAAACGTCACCAAACACTGAAAACTACTGTTTGTAATTTAACAGACCGGGGGAACAACTCGCTTGATATGTATACTTCCTGTGTTGAAAATTTTAAGAAAAAACATATAATCAGTGAAACATATATTGAAATAACATTAATTGATGGTTGATTACATTGATTATACATAGAACGTGCCCATGTCTGTGAATTGAAGCTGGGTTGTTTTCCGACACTCCAGTTAAAGCTCTGCTAGTAGTATAATATACAATGATGTATTCTGCTTCTGTGTGGTAAATTAATGGTATCTATCATGGCCATATTTGCGTCTGAGTTCTCAGGCGAAATTGGCAGAAAAAGAAAACCACTTCCAATTATTATAATGCATCTATAACTGCAATACGAAGCAATAAACAGCATATCAGAGACGCAGCTTCTTCAAATGTTATTTCCGGCTGAGAAAGTAATTGGTTTTACACAAGGCCAATCATATCAAGTTTCATTTTGTTAATTTGTTTTAATTACATTTTAATTTAAAATTAAATTGACATGAATATGATTGCAAATGTCCTTAAGGTGACATTTAAGAGGAATGTTTCGTGTTCTCTTATCTTGAAACCGGAATCCATACTAATCCCTGGTTTAGGCAAGAATGTTTGAGGAATCAGAAATCGTGTTGATGTTAGAGTTTATCATCATCTCGATGTTAAAAATACCTATGCCTTAGGATTTGGAGTATAAGTGAAATACTATCCAACGTATTTCTGTTCTAAAAATTACAGTAAAATCATTTAAAGAGCAATATTTAATTTGGTTTTCAGACATGTACACGTTCATATTCCATCAAAGAAAGATGATCTCACAATGTGTTTACTCAAACAGATGCCTTGGCACAAGGAATTGGTAGTTCACAGGAACACTGTTAACGGCTTAAACCAATAGTACTACATCAGTTTATGCCCTTCGATGAAAATAACGTCTGACGGTCGATACATTTTGCAACAAATTCAGATTCAAAGTGTGATAAAAGAATTGATAACTCTGTGATCTAAGGCCAAGAGACCTTTGAAGACGAAAGTAGCCGACATACACATGAAACATTCAGAAAAAGAAGTTCAAAAAGAAATAAACACGTCACGGTAAGGACATAAACTTGTCCATGGTATCGGAGAAACAGCTTCTACTCTTCTTTTCTTTTCCTCGTCTGGAAAATGATACTTTTTCTCGGCACTAAACATACTTCTGAGGGCAGTACTGGTCATTTATCGGAACAACAACTGCAAACTTACACATGACCACCTGTAAAAGGAGTTCATTTGAGAATGTAGTTGGATTAGGAACGAAATCATGAGTTCATATGCTCAGAACGTTAGACCCTGGACTGGAAGTCAGTAAATTAACACCTCACTGTGACTCCTGAATTATTATACAATCAGAAAAATATCTGATAAAATTCCTTAATGCAAAGCTCAGTTTGAAAGAGCTCTCAGACTAACAATTACTTATCTTAAGATCAGGTCAGGTTCTAATGAAAACAATTGTTGTTCTTCCAAAAGAAGAAAGGCACAACTAAATAAACATCCCCATCTGCTCATGCAACATCGCAACTTCACAGAAATTCATGGGAACCACGCAAGTTGAATATGTGGTACTTGGTCATGTTTCCTGCAGAAGAGGATTCCATATCCAAAGGCATTTTATCTACTTGGACATGATGGTATGTGTTAGATGTACTGCCGAAGAGTTGCCTCTCGCCGTTGACACTGAGCCCCCCAGCTAATTTACTTGACTGGAGATCGGAAAAGCTGCATGTTGCCCGAGAGGCAAAAGAAACTGCCAAGTTTGAGGAGCAATATGTGAATACATTCATGCCACAAGTAAATTAAAAAGGAGGTACAACATTATTTTTCTTGTGACAGAAAGAGTAAGAGAGTCCAAAACTACTCAAAATGAATCACTCATCCTTCTTCCTCATCATCAATTACATAATCGATTCTTGAACAGCTTGTTTGTTAACTTCTCTCAGGGTCAAGTAGTATCCTATTCTGAGAATGTTCTTTGCGTCAGGAATCATCAATTGTTGCAACGAAAACATGGGTCCACAGGCAATGCAGTTCACATTGTTTGCCTCACAAGGGAGGTTGTTGTGATCAAAAGAGATACAACGCAATTTATTCCAATTTTAATAGGAAAAGTCGGTCAGTCGTTAATGTGGACACAGAAGTATGAAAAAATAGATCAGTTCAAAATAACAAGTACAGGAAAGTTGTGTCTTTGCAATGTATCCATTTGGCTGAACAACAAGCTTGAAGATCCTGAATGCCTCCAGAATTTGCAACCCCACCTTTTCAACAATACAAACTCAGATGACAAAATTGCCTCTGAGCATTCCATTAGCTTTCAACAGGCGGAAGACCTTAACAAAATGTTTGACAGAGATATCTTTCATTTCCACTGAAGAAGTAGACACAATTATGAGGAACAGGAAAGAGACGTCATAAAGAACTTAACTTAGAAATGGCAGATCAATCAGAATTTTCACTTGGAAAAGGTATCTGTTTTTAAACGAGTTTTTCATCCTCAATCTTTTTTTGGCATATCTGGCATTATTGTGTTAAAACTTGAAGTTGATGAACAACAATTTTTTTAAAATTTACTGGTAAATAAATGATATTATTGAAGGCAAATTTTATCAAATATATGAGAGAAATGTAATCTGTAAAAGAATTGTAGTCTCTGAAAATTAACCACCATAGAATAGCAGAATTTATGAGACCAATTGAAATCAAAGTTGTCTGAAACCTAACCATCAAAATGGTAACATGTTGCAGTCCAATTGATGTCCGTGGAAGTTTTCTTCTCAAGATCATCAAATTCATTGGAGCTCAAATCTGGTGTGCTGAGCTAATTTAAAATAATGATCTGAAATTAGCATACTAGATTTTACCTTGAATTACTTTGTTGATCCTGGGGAAGGTTCTCCCATAGGTTTCACTGGAGTGAAACACATACCATTATGGTCAGCATTCAGATGTCAACTTTGATTTCATTTGGTCTCAGAAAAAATGATTTTTGTTGACCAAAAATTATTTGCAAATGATATCTGTGTCACATTTTATAGCTTTTTATCTGTCAAATATTTATGTATTACTAAACTTTTAGCAAGTGCTGAACTTTTAGTAGTTGGTAAACATTTAGTAGTTGACAGATATTTTAGAGATACCAATTTTTTCTCTGTTTTTAAACGTTAAGTAATTACTGAACAGAAAATTATGACAGATCTGACAGACTAAATTATTTAACACAAAATTGGCAGATCTGCCAGAATAAGGTAGAGAACGAAAAACTCAGACTGAGTCTTTTGAATTTTTATTATTTTGTGTTGTTTCTATGATGTGCGAATCGGGGTTTTCACGATAAGGAAATCTGACGCATTTCTGTCAGATTACACAGAACAAAATAAATTTCGTCAAAAATTACCCCCAGTGGGGTTGGAACCCACAACCTCCTGATCGTCACTCTAATGCTCTACCAACTGAACTGGGCAGTACATAGATTTCTGAAGAGAGCTTTGTTTGTTTCATGCAGCACTTCACATGTTGGACTTTGTTCATTTCTAGAATCAATAGAACATGATTTGCATAGCCAAATACATTATGTGTGGACAAATTACTATTCATAGATAATAGATTCCAGTATCCATGAAGCACTTGTCTAATTCAACTAATTAGATGAATTCACCTGATTTTAAAACCAAAATAGGAAAAGCACGAGTGACTACTTTTGGTGTCTTGAGACTTTGTCAATTTTCTTACTTTCAGGTGATTCAATCCAATCCAACAACAATTTTGACAATTCAAAAAAAAATGGTTGATTTGACTAAATTTGTCAACAGGAGATGTTTTCTGCACATGTGCAAATTCTCTATCCGCAGTGTGACACTGTAACAGTTGTTCTGATATCTGTCTTTAGGAGATCGTGTTGCTTTCGTAAATTACATGAAAATTTTGCAGTTTTGATAATAGTTGTTTTTGGAAAGTTTCCAACGACCTTAAATCAGAGAGCTATAGAATAAGTCAAGCGCAGAGCTTTTTGTGGCGTTTTGCTATGATTTGATACTTTGTTTTCGTTCCACAGTCTTAAGAAACACCAGACACCCAGACACGTCGCGCAAATAAAGATAAAACCAAATATGGTTTTATGTCATTTAGACGCGAAAACAGTAACGTTTTTTTTTCACTCAAAACGTTCAGCAGCGACGTGACGTTTGAGGGAAAAATACGAACTGCTCGTCGTGTTTGTTTTGCCAACTATTAGGGTCCATTTACACTGAACGATAGCGATAGCGAAAGCGAAAATTTTCTTTCATGTTTGCAACTTACACCTTGATCTTTTTTATGGTTCTTTGATCTTTTTCATTTTCGCTTTCGCTCAGTGTAAATGGACCCTTACAACCTACAGGAACGTTAAAAAAATCTGACAAAAAACGACAATGTCAAAGATGTGTGATTTGGGTCTTACAATGGGCGTCTTTGACGGGGAGACTTTTCTAGATTTGTTATTGGAAATGTTCAATTACTCAGTGTAAAAACTGATTTTTTTTCAAGATTATTTTTCCTCTGTGATGTATTTTGAAAAGCTCTCTGCCAGTCGGATCTCCTTATTACCGACCGCGTACGTTGTACGAGAGGAGGTAATATTTTCAGTTTGTCTGTCTGTCTGTCCACCACGGAGGGGGGGGTACTCAGATAATACATATAGCCAGGCTGGTCTGTGAGGTTCTGGCCTGGGGGGTACTCAGGCCCACAGCTGAGGGGTGGGGGGTACTCAGGCCCACAGCCGGGGGTACTCAGTCCCACAGCTGGGGGGTACTCAGTCCCACAGCTGGGGGGTACTCAGTCCCACAGCTGGGGGGAGTACTCAATCCCACAGCCCAGGGGGTACTCAGGCTGGGTATCCCCCCCCCCTGGGATAGGACAGCAGAGTGAGCACTTGCTACATGGCGGGCGGTATGCCTCTTGCGTTCACACAGGAGGACTTTCTTGTTAATGTAAAAAATTAGTAATTATCATTTTTCAGCCAAATATTACTGATTTCTCTTCAAACTGTGAAAAAAAATTTTTTCATGGACTATGGAAGGGTCATGTGATTAGACTGAGGTACTGGGGATGTGTCATGTGATTAGACTTGGGTACTGGAGGTGGGTCACATGATTAGACTCAGGTACTGGGGACAGGTCATGGGATTAGACGGGTACTGGTAATGTGATTAGACATGGGTACTGGGATGGGTCAGGTGATTAGACTTGGGTACTGGGGTCAGGTCACATGATTAGCCTCAGGGACTTGGGATGGGTCATGTGATTAGACATGGGTACTGGGGACAGGTCATGGGATTAGACTTTGGTACTGGGGTGGGTCACATGATTAGACTCAGGTACTAGGGGTAGGTCACTTGATTAGACTCAGGTATTGGGAGTGGGTCACATGATTAGACTTGGATACTGGGGCAGGTCATGTGATTAGACTCGGGTACTGGGGTGGGTCATGTAATTAGACTCGGGTACTAGGGGTGAGTCATGTGATTAGACTCAGGTACTAGGGTGAGTCATGTGATTAGACTCAGGTACTAGGGGTGGGTGATGTGATTAGACTTGGGCACTGGGGGGGTCATGTGATTAGACTTGGGTACTGGGGGTGGGTCATGTGATTAGACTCAGGTACTAGGGGTGGGTCATGTGATTAGATTCAGGTACTGGGGCAGGTCATGTGATTAGACTTGGATACTGGGGCAGGTCATGCGATTAGACTTGGATACTGGGGGTGGGTCATGTGATTAGACTTGGGTACTGGGGTGAGTCATGTGATTAGACTCCATGGTGTTCTGTAGGTGCATAGGTATGTTGCTCCTAAGCATTACTAGAAATGAACGTGAAACATGGCGTCGCAATTGACCAATGGGCATTGTTCTTCCAGGCATTGTCGGGGTGTCTATGAATAAAATACCATTGCAATTAGTGTCCGCACATGTGACCGGATACCCGACTTCACGTTCATTTCTAGTAATGCTCTCCTGGGTTCTTCTGGGACTGCACTGAAGAAGTGCTGCCTTATATACAATTAGCACGGACCTAATAGTGAGCACACGCGTGAGAGAACACTCAACTGTAGGGGAGTTACGAGCCGATATTACAACACCATGGAGGCTCAGTGCACCCCTTACCCCGCCCCCGCTCCCATGCAGAATGATGGAACTGCCCTCACTGGGTAGAGCTTTCAGCTCCATGATTTCTCAGAGGGGCGTCAATTCTTGAGGGAGGCGTCACCATACTATTTGGCAAATTATTTCCGAAAACTGCATTAAAATGAAGAAATTTCGCCCGGGGCCCCCACCCCAGATCCGCCATGGGCTTGGCTAAGATGAACCGTTGTTTGCAGAATAAAGTCATTTTAATTTTATAAATAATTTTCTTCTAGTTTTTTCCCTTTTGTCTGTCACACTTAGTATTAAAAATTGCAACGAATCTAAATCATATGCAGTGAATCTTTTGGGCCTGGTAAGAAACTAATAGAAACGAGGCGCTGCTGGACGAGGCTCAAAAGGGCTCCGCGCATTAGCAATCCCAAATATTGGACTACATGTACATTTTAATACACTTATACACTTATTACACATGTTACAATATCATGATCAACTTTTGATGATAAGTCCAAATCTGCTGAAAACCAAATTCCCCTTGGGGGGGGCGGATTGGTGACCAACTTTTGATGTTAAGTCCAATATGTTGAAAACCTAATTTCCCTATGTCTGGTGGTGGTGGTGGGAGGGGGGAGGGGTGGTTGGCCAACTTTTGATGCTAAGTCCAAATCTGCTGAAAACTAATTTTCCCTTTGTCCGGTGGGGTGTGATGCTGAATCCAAATACACAAAGTGTACACGGAACCATAAAAAGTGAATACATAAAGGAGTCGTAGAAGAAATAATGAAACTATACAGACTTCGACTGCTACTTAAAATATCCACTGTGATAGTTCTAATATTATCATAGAAAGCCTTTTCGTAACAGCGAGCCAACAATCTTATCTAGATCTAGACCTTCACGACGTTATTATTTCTTCTATGACACTTTTTCGTTCATATTGTAGCTTGTTGCAGTATGACTTTATACTGTTTCTAAACTATTAAATTGGACTTAGATCAAACAATTTTCCTTTTAATTGGGTTGTTATTTTAACAGTTTGTAATGGTTTGTGATAGAATTGTGGATTGTTACCAAAATTATGATGATTTGTATAAATAATGTCACTTTGGAATTTGTGTATCAGCTGACCTGTTCTTCCAGCCAATCAGAGGCATTTGCAAGATTTAAACAGCTCATCCAGGATCTTAGAAATGTCATTGTTATTGCTAATTGTGTCATCCCTGGATCTGACCTCAATTGACCATATTTGGATTCAAATAACCTGGTTATTTTGTGCTTGTACTTCTGAATCTCCAGTCTGTAGATTTTATGCAAATATGTCTTGTAGGCTCCACCTCCATCTGGACATCTCCAGGATATTCGGGTGTCTGGACCTGCTCTTTTCCCAGGCACCTGTCACTCAGAACACAGCATATGTACAGTATATATACATTTGTGAAACTATTCAGACATGTTATGCATTCTGTACCAAAATTTTTATATTTTATTTCCAGTCAACTTCAATTGTACAAAATGCCTATTTGTGGCTTCCATTGGCATTCCATGTACAGTATAATTTGTATTTTAGGAAATTGGTTCTGGTTTACAGGGAGTTCCTGTAGCAATCCTGTTTTAGTTCATTGGCATTTGGTTTCATTTGTTCATTTATTTAATTGTCATGTGTGGTAATTTATTTCATTTTACTTAATGCCACTTGCAATATTTTTAGTCATTTTTCATCATTCCACATTACATAACTCAAAATAGGCTGTACTTCAAAGTCCGGGCAACATTGGATTTTGACCAATGTAGACAATTTCTGTCCATTATGTGTAAATTTTCTGGCCACGATACCATTTTCCCATCAATACAATTCTATTGTAAAAGGAAATCTCTGTACTTGACATTTTTGAAATCGTACCCAAAATCCAAAAGTTGGTCAGGCGACAGGTACACCCACTGTCTTCATTTAATTTTGTAGTTCAGAGGAGGCTTTTTTCCACCTTAAAACACTATTGCTCCAGGGTTTAATTTGCTGTGCTCAAAGGGTTTTATGAGCTGTAATGTACATTATGCGTGGCATGGGCAAAAAACTGTGATGTGAAAGAGATTTAAGTACTTTTGACTCATTCATCAGAGGCATCTCTTATTCATGAGTAGTACCAGGCCCAGTGTAGCCTGTGGCAGAACTGTGTGAACAAATTCCCACCAATGAGCGCAGCCTAAAGTAGGCCTACTTGTTATGAAGGCTCCCCTCCATCCTTTCCCAAATGTTACGGGCATCCCAAATCAATCACTAAACTGACTGTAAGCAAGTCAACAACAAACATTGGCTGTACCTGTCGCCTGACCAACTTTTGGATTTTGGGTACGATTTCAAAAACGTCAAGTACAGAGATTTCCTTTTACAATAGAATTGTATTGATGGGAAAATGGCATCGTGGCCAGAAAATTTACACATAATGGACAGAATTTGTCTAAATTGGTCAAAATCCAATGTTGCCCAGACTTTAAAGTACAGCCAATGCTTTTATTTCAGGATGAAACTCATTATTGGTTTGGTGCTTTTAGCCGCATGCGCAGAAGCACTTCCGAGAAGGAAGGATGTACGGTCAGCGTGACATTTTATTTTTCGTGTATTTTTTTTTCAATAAGTTTCTAATTGTAAAGACTCGATGAATGTGACTCTTGTTCACAAAATTATTTCTCAACAATATGAGAAAATTACGCCTGAACCAATCAGTGGTCTGCCGCGCTGCAATCTCTATTCACTAAACCTGCAAAGGTTTGAAACATGGGATTCAATTGACCTGTTTGCAGTGGCGGATACAGGATTTCCCAGACGGGGAGGCATGACTGAATTATATTGGAAGTATTTGAAAGTCAGTCACTTAAAGTGCCCTTGTAGCATGTTGGGTAGGGTACAGGACTCAGTAGGTCGCGAGTTCAAATCACAACATTTTGATCTGTTCTTAATCTTTTTAGCCGAAGTAGATGTTTATTGAAATTTCGAAATGAGAAAAACCAGAACGTTGGTTCTCAGTGACCAGTGAATGTCGTAATCTCCAAATGACCTTGTTCTTGACCTTGACCTTGACCTTGCAGGAACGACCGACTAAGTGATCTGGTAGATGATCTATTGGAACTGGTGAGTAACGTATCTCTCTTTTTTAAAAAAAACCAGGCAATTCATTATTGCATAGGTAAAATTATAGTATTTCTGTCAGATCCGCCAAATCTTACAGATCTAGAATTGTATCTATGCCCCTCTCCTAATATAGCAATTACTGGAAATATTATGTAGCTCTTATCTTGAAAATTTAGATTGTGATAATTTTTTTAAAATTGTATTTTATTTTGTCAGATCTAACAGATCTGTCAGATTTGTTTGTTGTGTTTGTGGTGACAGAACAGCTGTTGGAAGGATGTGTAGGTACTTCATGTTTGTGAGCGCGCCAACCACAAAGGTGGCACCAATCTATTATATTTTGGCCAATGATTTTTCCAAAAACTGCATGAAAGTGCAAAAATGTGAATCTGGAGGGGGGCGGACGTCCCTGGCATCCCCCCCTGGATGATCAGCCAGGATTTTCCCTCTAAAAATCAGCTCCCATCTTCATGTTCACTGAAAACTTGAACTTGATGCCAAGACGTGACAGGAAAAAAGGTGTTGTGATTTCGAGATGGTCAAATCCTTCAGTTTCCGCCTGAGTTTAGTCACATTAGTTCAATCATTTTAGTCAGTTATGCCGTCACAAATGCTTGTTTTTGGTAATCTTTGCCCAAAAAAGGTCATCTTTGCCCAGAAAAAGGTAATCTTTGTCTAAACATTGTCATCTTAGTCAGATGTCAATTATGTCAATTTAGAAAATGATTACATTTTCACCAACTATTTGAATCAAAATGACACATGTATCACATGTATGAATTGTATTAATATAATTTACAAATGTATTATGGAAAAGTTATGCATTTTGTGCTTTTTTAAAACTGAGCTGAGTAAACTAAACTGAACTGAATAAACTCAGACTGAAACTGAAGGATTTGACACACTCTGTGATTTCTGTGAAACATGAACCATTTTATTCGTCACATTCCAAACAGTTAAGGTGGTGTCCTGTACTAAGTGACTGATCGTTACAACTACTTTCAATGAATGTGAACCGAGAAATATTCGAGATAGTAAATAAACACTTTGATATAAGTAAACTGGACAACAAAGCTTCACGTGGCTAGAATGTTTAATACTTAAAACAAATAAAACGTACTAGTGTACTTACTACTTTCACTATCTCTCGGTTCGACACGGTTATTAACCGGTAGAGAACGAAGAATGAATGAAAAACATTTTATACTTTCACTATCTGTCACTTTCATACGTTCATTCTTTGCCAATGAATCATCTTTTTACTGTGTTAGGGTCCGTTTACACTGAGCGTTAGCGACAGCGAAAATTTTCTTCGATGTTTGCCGCTTACACTTTAATCTTTTCTGATGATTCTTTGATCTTTTTCATTTTCGCTTTCGCTATCGCTCAGTGTAAATTGACCCTTAAAGTCTGTAAGACGGATAAATAAATAACGTTTGGTCGTTTATTTGTCCAAAATTCCTGTTGCTTTCAGATTTAATTATTTTGAAACGTTATTTTATTTTGCAGGAAAGGAAGAAAAAAGAAAAAGGTAAATTATAAGGCTTTCCCGTTTTTTATTCTTGTACGATAGAGTCAGGAGTCCCATCCCTCCGCCATGACACCACTTCCTCTTGGAAAATCATGCAACACTTGAGAATACCAACGTTTTTTTTTCACGTGGTGGAATTGGGAAACCCCAAACCAAAATTTGTGCATTCTCAAAGCTTCAGTCAATTCAAGATTTCGACATGTTTATTTA
Source organism: Haplosyllis leylae (assembly GCA_038406175.1). Taxonomy (NCBI): domain Eukaryota; kingdom Metazoa; phylum Annelida; class Polychaeta; order Phyllodocida; family Syllidae; genus Haplosyllis; species Haplosyllis leylae. Next base: position 26,197 of record JBCAUG010725199.1, read on the forward strand.
TAAAATATACAGGCAATCCACGCTTTAATGGCTTTATATATGAAATATGAAAATAAATCTTCCTCAATATGTTTTGGCTGCTATCACTGTTTTTGAATGCAAAACAAACATTGTATTAAAAGTATATTCTTTGTTTCACTTCTATAATCTGTATGTTTTCAGCTGTAGATGTCCTCATCAGTAACGGCCATTTTTTCTGAAGCAAATTAAAAGCGAAAGTTTGTTTTGAGTTATGAACTGCAGTTTCAGCAGTGGGAAAAAGTTTGTCGGAAAATTGCCTGTATTGTGTTTTCAATTACTTGTGTATGTGTTTCAGTATTGAGCCAATGTTTGAGTTCCAGAACAGTGTTTGTTCAAATGAGCAGTGTTCTGGAAAAACCAACACTGTTCTGGGACACTGCTCATTTGAACCAATTGTGTTCTTTAACCCAAACTGAAGCTCAGAACTCCAACACAAACTGAAGGTCAGAACTTAAACACAAACTGAAGGTCAGAACTTAAACACAAACTGAAGCTCAGAACTCAAACACAAACTGAAGGTCAGAACTTAAACACAACTGTCATAGCCAGAATATGAACGCACTAAACGAACCGCGTAACTAATAACCAATTACTGAGTATCCATAAGTTCCGATCACAATAGGTGACCGAAGTGGACAATGGTCATGGTTGAGTAACCTACCCACTAAGTGCCCTCCGCTAGGGCATG
>JBCAUG010725200.1:0-12318 GCA_038406175.1 Haplosyllis leylae
TACCCCCCGTGTGAACAGACAGACTCACGCCTGTGAAAAAAGTACCTTCCCGTCGTACTACGTACGCGGGCGGTAATTATCAAAATGAACAAATAGTCGGATGGTTTTTCCTTTCTTTGCTTTTGTGTATGTAAGAACTTGAATACAGATCTATGACCGTGCATGTTAGTTCAAGATCTTCTATGAATAAATACAGAAAGAAAAATGAATATTTTTGAAAGTTTAACTATAATTTATCACCCCTAATGCTAGTTTGGATTTTATGCTGCACTGACTTCTCACAATTGATCCAAATCAAGTATCTATTCTAGCTTTAGAACTGAAATTATTAGAGTAAAACCACCCCGTCTATGGAGTTTATTTGAGGCTTCGTTTGAACCTGTATTTTGTGGATATTAGTGCAGAAACGTGTGCGATTTTGGCATATGCTATCCCGACCTTTTGTTGAACGGTAGTTTTTCATGCTTTGATAGAAATACAACAAAGGATTAAAAGGTAAGTTTACACTTATTTCCTTGTAAGTGAATTTTCAAAGCGCCACTTTAACCCCCCTCCCCTTCCAAATGAAAAGTGATAATTTTTGGTGAGAACTTCAGGTCAGGATTTCAGATTTGCAAAGTGCCACTTTACCACCCAACCCTCCCCGAGGAGATTTGAAGGTTTACCATTTGCTATCTATATAGATATAGTTATTCCCTTGTTTTCATTCTTATTTGAAAGTTTCTAATTTCCAGTCCACATTGCTTGTACTTTCTCACTTATTTCAACAATTAAGAAAACTTTGTGTCATTATTATGCGAGGATTTACTTTAAGGTAATAAAATTTAATTTCGATCTTTGTACATAACAGTTACTGTAATCGATAGTAAACAAAAACGGGCCCAGCCAGTAATGTCATTTCTTGGTGTGTGATCTAGTTTGATCATTCATGCTCGCTTGATCAGCTGGCCAGACTTATATTATTCAAATTGCATTGTTCAATTTCTTTTTCCTTTGCTACTTGAAGATAAATTATTTCTTTGTTTTTGAAGTTTTAATTCAACAGGAAAATTGAAGCATTGCCACTCAAACCACTTAAATGATATTTCAATAGTAGTAGTTGCATGCACTATTCCCACAGCTTTTTATTACTACTTGAAGGAAGGAGATATTGATTGGACACGGATTTTTACAGGGTAGGCCTATTCTGTGCAACAGAAAAAAAAAATCACAGAAGCATTTTTCGTTTTTTAAGTACGTTATTTCTGTTAATAATTGCTTGATTTCTGTGTGAAAAATGCATTTCAAATTTACGTAGAAGTTTCGGTTGTATTTATTTTCAGCCATCAAACGTGACTGACAGTGATAACGTGAACGTGAGATACTCTGGTTATTGAAGGATGTTACCACTGTGTGGTTGGGTTTAGATAACTGAAGTAGCGGACCTGTTGTGACAATTTAAATTTTTTATTTTCATGACAGAAAAAATAATGTTAATATTTATCTTTCATTTTGACGCCAGGTTCATCTTACATGTCAGGGAGATTTGGAACATAAAAGAAGTTGAACCATATTAATTTAAGAGCCAAAAGTAGTCTTGCTTTAGGCATTGGATGCAATCAAAATGGATCATTATTAAATTTAAACGTTCTGGAAGTTCTAAGTTCTAACTGGGAAGAATTATTTTAAGACATAAACTCATCACACATTGTGCAATGTGTCATCGATAATATATCCAATGATGTTTTTACCTCCTCTGAGAGTGACAAAATCTCCGTAACCTTTCACGCACTGTATCTCTGTTTTAAGTGGTAATGTTTATTTACTGGCCAACAAAGGACACAATGGAGTTTTTCCGTAATTGGTTTTAGATTCTGTAGATTCTACATAATCACGAGAGGACTAAAAAAAACTATAGCAGCAAAATATTACCTCCACTGGGAAGTGAACCCAGGCACTGACTTTGCTCTCATTTTCATGTCCTGCATGCTACCACTGGGCTAATTTCCCTATCTACTGGAAGCCTCAGCCTGTTAGATTTTTATGTAGTCATGCTTGATTGATTCCCAAAAAAGATTTAAGTTCAAGAATTAATAGAGCATGACTACATAAGGATCTAAAGGGCTGAGGCTTCCAGCAGATAGGGGAATTAGCTCAGTATTTTTTTTAGTTCTCTCACGATTCAGTAGAATCTACAGAATCTGACGCCAATTACGGAAAAACTCGAATAGGTTCTGTGACTACTGAACGCACAGTGAAGCAAGAGTCAGAACAACTTGAAGATTACATCAATATACCACTGTGAAATTCAGAAAATATTAAGAGCAACCCCAACGTGATTGATACAAATAACATTTTCCTTTCAAGTTAAAGAAACATCAGGAAATCCTTAATAACTGCATATGAAACATATTGCCTCTGAGCCGGGGTCAATCCTAGGCCAGGTTACCTGAGAAGATCCTACTGATTGCTTGTGAGTCCAGTGGTAACACCTGAATATCTGGTGGTTAATTTAAGTCCATCTTGGAGCAGTTTAACCAGCAACATTTCAATGCACTTGCAGGAAGTAGTTCCAAGTGTAGCTTTATCAGGGTTGTTTAAGGCATAACCAGATTCTAATGTACAAATCTCAAAAAGTCAACACTGGTAAGACATGAAATTTATCCCTTTCATTGCAAAGTTTATCATGCTATTAGTGACTCGTAGAGGTACTTTATTGGTTAACAAAGGGTTTTTTGCCCAAATTTTTCAGAATGTTTTGAATTTTATGAATCCATGCAGTACTTATGAAGATGATGCACTGGCCTCTTATTGGTCGGAAATAACTGTAACACTGTGACATCATGGGATGGACAGTAATTAGCTAGAATAACTTAGGCCGGTGTTATGCATATGAAGTCTGTCACAACTGAAATATGCCATGAAATGATGCAACTGCGCAAGCCTACTACGCAACTAACCATATACAAATTGACATGAAGAGTAGTTCGTGGACTCAATTGGAACTTGTCCGGTCTATTTACATATTTATCAGTATAGAGATAGATCTGGGAAAAGTCCAGATTTTTTTTTACTTGTTTATCAATATTATTTTTCAATGCTTTCTTAGGCTTTTGCTATTTTAACTCAAAAATGAACTTCGTGTTTTCATCAACATTATTCAAGTGTTTTTTGTCCAACAAATGATTTACGATCATGTCACCAGATAATTTGGATAAGCTATCCTACATCAGGAGTCTTCTTTTGAGCACATGTTTTGTAAATAAATGGTGAAAATAGAATACTTTGTCATATTTAGATGATTTCAACAAAAAATTAAAAGGAGTATGCGTGGCATTTGTAAGAAAGCAGTATATTCCAGTTCATGTTGTCAAACCTAAGGGCTCGTTCACACTGTACAATTTTTTCTGATTGCAATTGCGATTTTTTTTATTATTATGGGCTACATAGGAGTTGGTGATGTTGTCATAGTCACATAGTGTGAACACTTCCATTGAGTCCCGTAGAACCCATTTGTTGCGAAAAGAAGAATCTCAGTCGCAATGAGAAAAAAACGCACAGTGTGAATGAGTCTTAACAGTACAATGACGGACTTCTGAATATTTCAATTCATTTATTTATTTAAATTTATTGTGCTTAGTAAGTCAGATTGCATCTATCTAACACTGAAACAATCACAACATTACGTTCCAAAAATAACTTGTTGTATTTGTTGATAAATTAGCCTGCCAAATCGCAAAATCACTACCAAATCCATGTCAATAATGTTACATGTAGCAAATAAACGGACAAATGAGCTCTACCGCAGATTAACACTGATTAATTGATTTGTTTCCACAATACAATTTAATTAACGGACTTTTCCATTGGATTATTGATTGATTGGAATTCATATTAATATGATCGTGTGACGAGTTCAGTTCTGAACATTCAGTCGATTGTGAAAAAAGTGACATAAAATTGCGGTTTATGGGAAATCTATCAGTACTTTAACAGAAAGTGTTAACACTGGGATAAAAGATTAATGTTAGGAGCTGGTTTTTTTGAGTACTGTAATTCGCACGCAACAGGTAAAAATTCAAGAATCCAAGATCACTTTTTGAATTTCTTGTTGAAGCTGGAATTAAATTGGGGATAACTTTGTTCAAGAGTTTTAATGTCGACAGACACTCCAGGGCTGAACAGGTACAGAACAAAATTCATCAATGTCATTTTATTTCTAATTTCAGGAAGAAGATGGGACATTATCAGATGTTAGTATTACTGCCATGTCTGGTCACCTTGTTCACCGCAGTGCAGGCACAAACTCAAGGTAATGACATAGTTTTCAACAGCTGTTTTGTTAAGTCGTCATATTTCATTCAGGATCCGTTCAGTTTCAGATTGGTATGACGTACCTGTTCAGGTCCAAACCATTATGCCAGTCGTCTTCAAAGGATTATTAGTCTTTAGGATTTCAGCTTTCCTCACTGTTAATCTAACTGTCTGCATCCTTTCTTGATGTCTGTTTCTTCACGCACTTTTGTTATTTTTAGAAGCAAAGAACTTTCGCAACCATTCATTATAGAGTAATTATCACTGTCAATGTAGTGTTCTGCACTATTGCTCTACAGCAGTACATAAGGCCCTGTCGTTGGTACCAGAAAACTGAATTTCAAGACGATATATTTTTCATTAAACTTCTTTCAAAATGGAACATAAGTAGTTTAAAATTTAACTTTTATCAATATCTCCATTTTTCGTTTGGCACCGGAAAATTGATTTTTTCAGCAAAGCTAATAAAGTAAAAGTCATTTAAAAAGAAGGAGTTCCATTAAAATCTTAAAGATAAATTTAAAATGAAATCTTTAAATTAAAAGCACCCTAGAGTGCACCATGTACTCCTAACCTCAGTAGTTAAATGTGTTTACTTTGATGACAGGTTTTGACACTAGTACATGTCCAGCAAATTCGTGTGGTGGGTATACAGACTTAGGTGACCAAGTGTCCAGTTATACTGATAATTATTATTATTATCATCGCCTCAATGCATTCGTTATTCTTCTCTCACAAGACATACACTGTCTATTTATTTTGAAGAATGTACATTTCAAATTTTTTAGGGATAGGTGTATTAGAGCACCTTTAAAATGTCGTGGCCATCAGTTGCTGATTCTTTCTGGTTTTGCAACATTATTACACATTTGGTATTGATAAGACAACTCCTCTTTATCGGCTTATTGAGCATGCACTGAGTCAATGGTAAATTTAAGGATTGTCTCCTTCAACCCTGGTGGTATTTCAGGGGATATTCAACTATTACACGCATTTTAAAGGGAGTTCACAAATTAAATTTTTGTGCAATCTCGCTATTTGTTTTTATAATTTTACAAATGTACTTTTGAGTTTTTTAAAGTAACATCTTGCCAATTGCAAATGAAATTTTGACAACCAAAGAATATTACCCAAAAACCTTTTCCCTGATTATGTTTATGAATGAGAAATGTACATTCATTAGTGGTAATTTTTACCGAAACAATTTCGGAAGCTTTAGGCTTCAATAGATCATTAAACATGTTTGTTAATAGAAATTTAAAATTTGCATGTTACTTGATTTTTACATTATATTCTGATCTGTAGGTGCAGATTTGCAATCATAATAATATAAATCATTAAAATCACTGTCGAGCTCGCTTCACAAAATATAAAATATGCAACTAAAAATACCAAACACAATTTTCATGCATACAGTTATATTTTGTTTTAGCACATGAGTTTGAATACCGTAGCCGAGTTTTTATATTTTCTTTCTACGGATAATTTATTGACCTGATCAATTTATTTTTGTTTTCTCTATGTGGTTTATTTTTATTCAGTATTTATGAATTAACACTTTTTTGGTTTGTTCACTGCTATTATAAAAACCTAGGTTTAAGTAGCTTAAGGTTACAATTCTGTGAAGGGAATACCTTTGGTGCAAGACAGTTAAGAAAATAAATGAATTCTTCATTAACTGAATTAAAGTTAAAGTCCATTTGCAAGCGATTGTTTTGGGAAACAATTTTAAGTCCATTGTAGACCTATTAAAATTACCAAAATGTATCTGTGAAATGTCTTGCATTAAATAGCATCTGTGTATTACCTGAGTACAGGTACCAACTGATGCTGTATCTCCCTTCTGTCGACTTTGTTTTTGGTTTGCTATGGTGTAATTTGTTACACAGGTAATTGACATTATGTTTGCTTGAATTTAATTTAAAGGATCAGTAAAGAATATGTGGTAAAACAATTATGTTCGTTTCAAAGTGGCTATGGATGCGCAAAGGATGTGCATTTTCAGGAATCTTACAATTTACACTTTTAAAACAAATATTATCGTGATATTTTACTCCATGAAGACAAATAATAAAGTCTTTTGCAACCTTCAAAGAAACTATAATATTATTCAGCTTTGGTATTTGACTCAAGTACAAGTAATCTTCAAAAGCAGCCTTGGATTTTGTGCATTCTTATCAGGGTTGTTGCGTGTTCATGGCCACTAATCCTAGATGTATTGACTAAAATTAAATTGTGTCGTCAAAAAATTTGCGTATTCCCATCAAATGCGATCAAAAATTATCTTTCTTTTTTGAAACTTCACGTTTGAAACCCCCAGAACTAAGACTTTTTTGGGTTCAAAAGAATAAAATATCAGAATATTGAAGCACAATGATCGCATTTGTAGATCCCCCTTCCCTCAGTTGTGGTGTACTTAATTATTTGCAGAAATTCAAGTCATAAGTTCAAACATTTTAACTTAGCTTTTACAAAATAGAATTATTTAAACCAAATGGCATTCGCTTTAAATGTGTGTAATCCAGTGTTCATGTAAATACTTATAACAAAGGTATCCGTGCATTTTCTTTGTTAGTACCTTGTTGCTTCCTGACAAGTTCTCCAATTGCACAAGGGATATTTTTGGCCGAAGAGACCATCTTTCTGACAACTGTGTAGAAATCAACGCCCTGTTTCTTTCCACAGGAGGATGGTTTCTTCACTAGGATATCCCTTTATGCAAGCAGAAACTTCCCAACCTTATTTAAATAGATGTAAAGAAGAAATTATTATTTCATTTGTATTTTTTTGCATGTAGCAACTTTCTGCTGCAATGGCAAAATCATGGATTCGACTGGAGAAATATTCCTGGAGGCTTTGAGTGACCCAATAGAAGAGGGATGGTACGACCAAATCAGGGTAGGTGCCGAATCGACATACAACGCAAGTAATAAAATCATAAAGCTGAAAATTATAAATGAAATAATAAAAAGCACATAACTTGTGAAGTCATTCTTTTACGACAGTGGACAAACGCATCGCAGAAAAGTTTCAGCTTTTAAAATCATTCTTTACAGAAGGCATCAATTCTGCCATTACCAATTTCATTTATCATAAAATGTCCATTTATGTAACTTTTCCTTCGAATCCCTCAGAATAATTTTCTGTAGGATAGATTGTCTTGATTCTGGCTTATTTCCCGCGTATAAAAATCTTACATTGGTTATAGACTCTATCTACTGCACAATATCGGTATTCAGATTGATCATCACTGATCAGGCAAAATACTGTTTCCTTCAAAACGAACGAACTTCACGATACATCCCATTGCCCATTTTACATCCATTACAGCTATCAAGAAATTTCACTGTAAGAATACATTAAAGTTCTGAAATGTGTTTTCCTGTTGTTAGATCCGGGTGTGCACAACGGATCAGACTTACGTGATGTTGTGGGAACCTGCCACTGTGGACAACAGTGTGCCTGGAGTGAACAGCACCTGGAGGCTCATCTGGATGATTGAAGTTCCCAAACCAATACAGGCACAGCAGATGATTCCAGTGAGTACACATATTCTATGTCCATAACACACCATAATGTCGGTCGAGTACATGAAAGTTCTTATTAGCAAATGTGTGTAACAAATGCAATACAAAATGTTAGATTTGACACAGAGACAATTTAATTCTAATTCATTTGTTCCTTCGAAAAGTGTGTAGCATTTTACATGACATTTTTTGCAGTTAGAATTTAACAACATTTGAGATAATTAGCATGAAACATTTTATATGATTTAAGCAAAAAATACCAATGTAATTTGTCGTTGTAGGTGAACATCAGTCAGATTTTCATCAAGAGTTCGTACAGAGTAGCGGTTTGGGCTGTGGTGAATCCCAACACAGAGGGAAAGATCGCTGTGCCCTACACTTTCAACGCACGCTTCCCCAAACTGTGGAGATCCCAGAGACAGTTTGACAATGAGAGACAAGTACGTAAAAGAGATTACTTCTATCTTTTCGCCAAAATTGCTTTTCAAACCTTAAGTGTTGATCAATTGAAGTAACTTCTTGTGACTTTGTACAAGTCGCACTATTCTACTAAACTGAAGCTCGTTTATTCTAGTGCAATGGCAGCAACAGATTGAGAAACTAAATAAGGAGAAATCTGTACAGGCGCCTTTGCGACCATTCTTTTTGGCTCAGTTTTTCAAGACCAAGGGGCCACGGATCTTTTATTCACATGGATCCACTACTGAAAGTCAACTCAAAATTATTTCCATTCAATTGCAGCTTCGACCAGGAACTGTGGTATCTTTCGACCCATTGATTTGGCCGCGGTTGTTCTACGTGGAGCACATCCTGTTTTGCAGCACCACACGCCGAACATGCGCACAGGTTCCCGACAACAACGTCATCGTCACCCAGGGACCCCCAGGACCAGAGGTAAGGAAAACGTGTTTGACGTGAAGAACAGGCATTCTGCGGTGCCCTTCGTGGACGCAATAGAGCTACATGTCAACGTGTCCTCCTGACTTTGCATGTTTGACGTGCAACTGCATCTGTCGGAAATCACATTAGGCGTATCTTTACATGTGCAATTTCGCCTACAGAGAGAGAAGTGCGAATTACAAGTTCTATTGTCATTTACGTTACATTTTAGGGACAAACGGGGCCAGCCGGACCTCCTGGACCTCCCGGACCACCTGGTCCATTTGATCCAGATAACCCTGGACCTTTCGGTAAGTTACGCACGACAACACAAAATGTTTACAATGATATAAATAATTATTGATTAAGGTTCTCAGAGTAAAATATGGTAAAACAGGAATTATGAAATCATGCATATGAGATTTAGTTCACAGATCGGTCGTGAGTAATCCCTTTATTCATTTAGAAATATTAAATTCCTTCCTGAAATCTAATGACCTGATGTCCTTGGTCAGATATGCGGAGGTTTACTCGATAATTTTTGATCAAACTAAGTAAAAAATGACGTTGCGTCATTAACCCAATTGGTGACACGTGAAAAATGACGTCATGGCAATATTCTATGTAAACAAATTCTAGCTAATGACTGAAGGTTAAAGTAGACCTAATTTTCATAAAACTGCTTTGGTGTTACAAACCCTCTGGACAGGATGTTAGAAATCCCCCGAAGTGACAAATAAGGTGACTCTATGAGCCACCAATAAGCTGAACCAATAGCCAATGGAGTTAAATCCCACGCTCCGCTTCTGAAAAGTTGTGGCCCAGCACAAATGTCCAAAATAACCTCGCTAAAAGCGAAAAAGGCGACCATGCAAGTCAGCAATGATTGACCTAATCGGGCTTTTCTCTTATCTATCATTTTCTGCAATTAGTCCCAACCATTGAATGTCAATGCTGGCAGGATTCTTCCAGGATTTGGTAGAAAATGTCGAATTATTGAAAAACTCAATGCTTCAAAATGATTGAAATATTATGTTGTAAAAAAAATTTCACCAGGTGGCTCGTTCGCTCCCTGGGGGGCAAAGGGGACAAAGGGGAGCAAAGCACATTGTATACTAGGTTTTAGGGTCCCCATCACCTGCGGCAACAAAAAGTTCAATTATAACATATAGTGTTTAGTTGTCCCCACCACCTGCAAATAGAACCGTCATCCCATGTACAGTCACTAAGGGACAAAAATCCTTAGTAGGTCCCCACCACGGGCCCAAAATTTCGGGGTAAAAACCATCAATCAACCACTAAGGTGACTCTAACGAGCCACCAAAAATTAAGGCAATTCACAGGTCGGAAATTAATACTCTTGAATTTTTTAGGATTCTCCTGTGACTCACCTGACACTCTGTACAACACAATGAATGAAGTAAGGGACCAGTCTAATGACATTGCGCGGGAAATACAGAATCTCAAGGATCAACTGGACCGACTCGCCTCACAGGGCGGTGGTGGAGATGGTGACAATGGTGGAATCCCATCAGGAACAAGTGAGACCAAATTCTTACAGTACATTTTTGAGGATTTTGATCCTGATTCCAATTGCATTTTTTTACTCAATTACTTGCTTTGGAATCCTGGAGCAAATTACAGAACAGAACAATCAAGTAACGAAAGACGTGTTGCGTCTATCGTGCCAGCAAAAATCATATACCTTCTCACATTACTCATAATTTTGTCGCAATATGTGGGGTACTGTTCATTTTCTCATAAGAGTAGTAAAGTAGAGCAAAACGTCTTTAACATCATAAGTTGACTCTTTGTCGAATCGCCAAAAGAGATGGACGGAAACACTTATCTGCTTCACAATTTCAATAAAAACTAAATTGCACTAGAATTTTTTTCCATCAGTTTATTTAGGTATGATTCAAGATTTATTTGCATATCGTTCATTTGTAGGAGTACAATTTGGTTCCAGTAGGTATTGCTTTTGTTGAGTTGTTTTTCTCAGTTCTTGCAATTGCAAAAGTTTGGTTTCTCACTTATTCCGCCAATTTTTTTTATATGAATTTATCCAAAGGATAAGCTGCTTTGTTCATTTACATGAACAGTGAATCTTTGTAAACTTCGCTTCTTTAGAACACGGAAAACTGACTTCATTACTGAATAAACCTTAATTATTTGTGGTGGAGTGGTGACATGAAGCTCAGTTTTGCTCGTTGTTTTGTATTTTCAACTTGTGTTTGGGTGGTTTATGGTCAAAGACAACAAAAGTATATAATAGTCATTGTTATGGTGAAGTAGTCACGATATCAAATGTTTATATTTTTTATAATTTTCTGCCATAAATCGTTTTTTTTTAACTGCTAGCTTTTTGTGGTTTTTGTTCTTTCCAGATTTAAGAACAGGAGCTTGTCCTTCAACCTGGGCTCATGGACCTTATGGAAACGGCTATTGCTACAAGGTTTGCTACATTCAACAATAATTTTTTTTGTAAATCTCTTTTATGCAACCAGAATTCTATCACATAACGTCATAAGTGTGTGTCCCATGATGTAATCTTTCCTTCAGTTCCACACACACTGTGTCTACAACTTCCACTAAAGGCACTAAATAGTCTAGTTTGTCATGAAATAAAAACTGCCAGAATTTTTAAAAAAAAATTGAGTGAGAAAATTCTTTGTTGCTTCGGTCATATTATTTTCAATGTGAAAAATTTAAAAATCGTCACAGGTGCAATCTGCCTGAATTTAAGAGAAACGGTTATGGCAAGCTTGTTCATGGAACTTCATAATTTTGAAAAAAAGTACACTTAACCACCAATTTGGTTTCAAGTGTTCTGGCTGACTTTTTCCTATAAAATTCTAACACTGCCTCCGTACTGTGTTTCAGGTGTTCACGAGCCCTGTGAGTTTTGCCGAGGCGTCAATTCGGTGTCTGACGAATGAGGACCACGTGAACGGGGGAGGGGCTCTGCTCACATCCATCGACAATTCCGCCGAGGACGACTTCATCACGTCCCTCGTGCTGCAGGAACTCGATCGTACGTATTCGTTCTTTTACATCTTTGTCTGTGATTTTCACACAGGAGACTTGTAATGAAACAAAACGTGGGCCATGTTATCAAAGTTTTTTTTTGAAATTGGAATAATTTCTCCCATTGTCCAACAGCAAAACCGTTGGTACAAAGATCCAAGTTTTAAGAGAAAGGAGCATGTTAATTAAAAGCAATCGGTACCAACTGCGGCCCATCTTTACTTTATATCGTGTTGATAAGCCATGATACCTGACTGTGGACCATCGTGTCCTTAGGACAAACAGTCAAGCAAATACAATGTATTAGATGCCTATAATCACAATAAATCTCTCATAGTTTTATGGTTTATACTTTTCTTCAGCTAACGAAGAGATGCAGCAAGGAGAATGGACTCTGTGGACGGCGGGAATGTACAACGTCCAAGAGAAGATCTGGTTGTGGTACTATCAGAGAGCTTGGCAGTACAAAATGGGCGGCTTAGAGTCACCACAGGTACAGCAATCGAGGGTTTTGAGATCGACTCAGTGAATATAGGGAAAAGTAGCCAACTTGGAAAGCATGGTTTCGGGTCATTGCACAACCTTATGTTAA
>JBCAUG010725211.1:0-12318 GCA_038406175.1 Haplosyllis leylae
CGTAGGTCGTTGCACCTTTTCGAAACAGAGAACCGAACGCAAAACTCGAAACAGAGCTGACGAAACTTTTTGAACATGTTGGAACCAATTAAGCTTCTAACACGAATATATTTATGAGCCAACCCAATTTAAGTTTTCTGGGTCTCCTGTGATCACATTTTGCCATCCAATTTTTTCTTAGTATAGAGTGATGTATTTAATTATGGTCCCCGAACCATATTGTGTTGTTGAAACTTTTCACTGAAGGGTGTAGGTCGTTAGACTGAGACAAGACTTAATAACCCCCCCCCCCTGAAAATATGGGACTTTGGGATTTGTCAGTTTTGGACTCGGGAACAAAAGTTGGGACAAGAACTCCACCCCCCCCCCCCAAAAAAAATCACACACGAATGGGAAATTCTAATTTAAATACACTGATGTAAACTTAGTAAACTGAGCCAGTATCTGCGAAATCACATATTTTGCAGATTTTTTCCAAAAGAGTAACATTTTTGAGGTGATTAATCTGAAAAAAGTAATCATTTTCTTTATCTCTTAAACAGAAGCATGTCTACAATGTAAGAGTATTAACTATTGCGTTCCAAATAATCCATAATTATGGGTATTTTACTGCAGATGTCTCCTCCTGGAGCAGCAGGAGCCTTTATGCCCAATTTTATGGCACCTGGGATGCAGCCGAGCATGATTATCCGTAAGTTGCATTTTACCAACTGTCGAAAGTTTGCTTCCTTGGTATTTCTGTTTCATCACTGTTGAACCACGGACTGAACTTTTAAGGTCTATTACTATGGAATTGATGATTGAAAACTTTTGGAAACCTCTTAAAAGAAATGTCATGCAAGGATGGTAACTGAAAAGAATACGAAGGGGAAATGGAGCTCTGTCGTGACCCCCACACGCTAAAGGATACTAATTGAGATCTTGGTCATTAAATACAGTATATCTCGTGGAATTGAGATGTTACACGCTCATGTTAAACACATATCCTTTTCAATTTCATGCTAAATTCATTACGGACTTCTTTTTAAGGTGATGGCGGCAGGACTGTGTTGGTGGGGGATGTCAAGGGCGGTATGAATATACAGGTTGGAAATGGTAACCGGATGGATATCATCAATTGCCATGACGGAAGACCTAATTTGAAGCCACGCGTCAACCACAGCCAAATAACAAGTAAGTTATCCTATAGAAAGTACTTGTTTTTAGTCGCTCCTGCTGCTGAAGCAGAGCGACTTATCTTCTCACTATGGTGTCTGTTTGCTTGTCTGGTTGTATGTTTGTAGACAAATTTTAATTTCAACTATTGACACCAGATGGCTCATGAGACTGATTTCAAATAGTACCACTACACTGCTCTTTTGTTTATTTATTTATATTTATTTGTTCGCTAAATTATACCACATTAGCTGAAAGAAGCAGATTAGTGAATGCTTAAAACTTAGTATGACTTGACATTACTATAACTTTGTACAGGAGCAACACAATGTTGGCAAGCATTCTTCAGGGTTACCACGTGTCAGGGAAAAACAAATTTTTCTCCGTGTCAAGGAATTTTGAAAAAATGTCAGGGAATCTTGGCCATTTGACACATGTCAGGGAATTTTGTGATGTCATTATTTTCAGATTGAAACTTTCATCATATGATAAGGGTTCTTCCTGGATTGTGTTTATGTAAATGTCTGCTTGGCAAATATAAACTGAAGGTCCACTGGATGTTACTTTTAAACTTTTGCCTGTCAGAAATCTTGGGTGTTGGGGAAGTTAATAACACTTATAAGTTGTTTTTTAGAGATTAAAAAATAAAAGAAATTGTCAGGGAAAACTGTTTTGTCAGGGAAATGTCAGTTAATTTTGAATGGACTCAAATGTGGCAACCCTGTTCTTGTTTGGGTTTTTTGGGGGGATTTATTGTACCAAATACTTTACCTCCTCAGAGTTCAATTTAGTAAACGGTGGTTTCTACGAAATTTCTTTATTACTTTACCACCACTGAATAGTATTTTCAAATTGCTAATGCCAGTATTGACCCTTAAAATATCTGATAGCATGCATACATTTTGTATTTCAGAATCAAAGAAGCCTATTGACGAGGAAAATATCAGGATAATAGCGAAGAATTTAGGAAAACCTTGGATGGAATTAGGCAGACTTCTTGGCTTTAGTGAAGGTGAATTAGAAGCCGTTGAAAATGATTTCAGATCCCATGGTCATGTCGAAACTGTTTACCAGATGTTACTCAAATGGAAACAAAAGGTGGGAAGAAACAATTGTGGACTAAATATAGTTGTAGAGAAGTTATTGAAAATGGACAAAGCAGACGTAGCCGTTCTGCTCAGCAAATGAATTTTGGTTAAAAAAAAACAGGTCCAACAACTGCCCGAAAACTGTCAATCGCCGAAATTAATTTTGATTGACCGACGGTTTGGACATAATTCTGTCTTGATAATCCATGCTATATTTTCAATCAGGAATCAAGTAGGTTGCGGTTCAAAGTACAGGATTCAATCGCAAATGTCGACCTGTACCTATTATCTTTTTGTGAGTCCTCCCTTCAACGCAGACGTGTTCCTCGAAACGAAATTTGAAAGTTTTTTCGACACAGATTAAGGAATTTGTATGATTGATTGGTATCAATTTTTATGTAATGAAGGTGTGATTAAGTTGTAATTAGGATTAAATGTTATTGACACATGCAAATGTTAAAATAACTCCTTCATTACTCTGATGACAGCCATTCAAAACATCACACATTTTGGACAGTATTATCTTACGTAATGAAAGTAATCTCAATTTCGTCCCATATTAGAGAGAATATATTTGAGATATGTTTTATGAGTTGAGCATGTTATTATTATGATTACCTATTTTGGTAACTACGGTGCACGAGCTAGAAACCTGTAACAAGGACAAGTACAGGACCTGTATAGGATTTAAGTTGTTTCTTGGAGTAGTTGTTGATCCTTTGCAAGATGCCTGAGAAGAACAATATAACAATACCAATCACACCCGACTGGTGTATATAAACACTGAAGTTTACATGTAGAATGTCAGTAGTCACTTTTTGTTTCGTGGCAATACATTGCTGGTAAAGACGTCTTGGTATTGCTTAACACTTAATCAGCTCTGTACCTCATGTAATCGAAGAGATTTGTACAAGGCTGTCATGTCATATTCAGAACAAAGGGAAAAAAAGACAGTCTTTTTCTTCGAACTTGTCGAGATGTTGACTAGAAGAATGATAAATTCGACCCCACATGTATTCCGTTGTGGGAATGGATCTATAGCAATCACAATAGCAGGCACTTCTTTGGTGTTCGCGTGTATATTCAAGTCATGTAAAAAAGACAAATAAATCGTGATGAAAAACTAAGCATCATTGACGTATTTTGTGTTAAAAGCACTCGCACTCAACCCAGAAATTTTAAACAAGAATGCTTCGTAGCATTGTTTCGCACCGCACTTTGAATTTGTACTTTGTATCATTTTTTAGCTCAGTAGATACATAACTAGATGGATGGTTAGGTAGCTAGCAAAATGGATAGTTAGCTGGAGAGAGAGATGGACAGGTATAGAGAGACGGGTAGACAAAATAGTAAGAATTTGGATGACCTTTTCTTCTGGTGAGAACACTTTGTGAAGAGAAGAATTTTTTTTTTAAAGTTGGAAAAAACATTTGAAGAAAAAAATTTTGGTCTGTAATTGTACCAAGTCAAAAGTGGTGTTAACTCATTTAGAGGGGGGGGGGGTGACTTTGGGATCAAACACTCAAAAGTTACTCAGTATGGCCTGAAACACCTTTTGGTTTCGAAACTTTTGAAATGTGATATTTTCGTTTCATAAATGGAAATAAACAAGGCATTTTAGTTCAAATAATGTTTGCTCCAAATTCGTATCAATGCCAAATCTAGTATAATCTCATTTTCAGGGTGCTCAAAATGGCGCCTAAAATACATTTTGCTTTTGAAATCCGATGAAATTTTCAGAATTTCATAAGTGGCCGCAACCAACCAACCATACAAACGTACTATCCCACAGGCACCATAGTGACCAGATTGAGGTGGCGCGACTAAAAATGTAGGAAATTGCTTGCAACATCGCAAAAGGTAAAACTATACATTTTCGTATTCTTCCACAAGATGTCCTTGCCGACTGGGGCCAAAAATGAACAGTTCCTGTCCATTACTATTCGTTACTGTGTGCTTAATCAGAGATTTGAGTAACAATGATCTACTTATATATCAACTGCTGTCCAACAAAACCACCTGTTGTCTACTGAATAAGCAGTCGACTATTATAACGATGTCAGACTTCGAATTCTGCACAGACAATGAAACATTCAACTAAAAAGGCACAATTTTGAACTGAATTTTATTTGGAAGCAACTTTTCCACCATATATTTGTCTTAGTAACAACATATTCAAATAATAATTTCTGAGCAATGTTATTATGGTCACTGGTGTTTACATTTTGTACATGTCGTTTCATTCGCAAATTAAACTTTCTGTTTGTCCAAATTAAAGTACAATCAATTCTCGGTCGATACTTTACGGACAAAAATGTGACCGGACACTATGTAAGGTTTAAAAAAATTAATTTCCACCAATCGACGCAGAAATTGATACCATTTTTTGAATTTCCTTTACTTCAATTTCATGTGTTTCTTTTTGCATTCACGTGTATGTCTAAGATAAGCTTTAAATGATTAGACATTTCAATACCTTGTAATAGTTGACACCATAAAAGCATAATTTCAATTGGAGTAAATGTAAAACATTAACTTCATAAGATTACAATGCACATTAATACGCAATGCTGTCTGTGGTGTTTTACGGTAGTTGGTATTATCACTTAATACGATAATATCATTAACTTGTCGCCAATATAGTACAGTAACAAATACATGTATATGCCGTGATCTGTGTCAACAATTATGTAACAAGGAAGTCCTCCTGCGTGAAAACGCAAGAGGCGTACCGCCCGCACCGTATTCTGTCTGTGGCATTTCCTGTTGGGGGGGACCTGTCCTGATCCTGGCTGGGGGGAGGGGGGTAACCTGTCCTGGTCCTGGCTGGGGACGGGGTGGAGGGGGATACCCTGGTCCTCGCTTGGGTACCCCCTCCCCCTGTGGACGGACAAACAATGTGAAAACATTACCTTCCCTCGTACTTCGTTCGCGGGCGGTAACCATCTGTTGAATACAAAGAATGCTACACAGAAAATAAGGATTTTATTAATATCTAAGAGCGGCTTGTGGGCTTATTTTATTTCAATAGTTTCAATACGAACAATACAATACAAAAAGAATCTGACCTGACAAGAGCAAAAGCCGACACTTTCATTTTGTATATACGTATCATTACTTGTATGTTGTTACTATTCTTTGTTTAGTATCAGTTGTTGCGTATTTTTGCATAAGCCCCATGTATATTTATTTGGTCCACAATAAAATGTATGATAACTACCAAAACGAAATCAGTAACAGCACCAGTGGAAAATTAAAACCATTACAATTATAATGCATTGAACTACTGCTCCCATAATAAACAAATAAAGTCATATTTGTTTGTAAAGCTTAATTTTTACAGCTTATTTTTCTGACTTCTGTTTTACCAGAGCTTTCTTGTGTACGCACAACCACATGTACAGTGGTGATGGGGAATAATAAAATATGAACGAGGTTGATACAATTTCAACATGCAAAATAAAATAGCAAACAATCCCCATGACTAACCATTGGCTAGTCCAAAGATTGTAGCGATCGGTAATTTGTGCAGTACACATATGGTAATAGTAAACTAACAGCAGATATGCTTGGACTGTAACAAACGTCTTTACACATCACTAAGTATTCGGGGTTCTCACTTTTTTCCTCTCAAGAAAAGACTTTTCCAGTATTTCTTACGTTTTCCCCCGACTTTATCCCAGAGCTCAAAACCATAATAATAAAAAGTTTTTATGGTCCGGTATGTACATAGTGTACGAGGGACCATTTGTATTTGCCCAGAGCAACTTGGACAGCGTGCTTTTTCCCAAAAACTTACAAAATTTTTCAGCAAAACTTTCAACATAGGGGAATTTTGGATCTTTAGCAGATTTGGACTCGGCATCAAAAGTTGGAAAGTTTCTGGATTTCTGCAGATTTGGACTCGGCAACAAAAGTCATCTAACCCCCCCCCCCCCCCCCAGGACATAGGGAATTTTGGATTTTTGCAGATTTGAACTCAGCATTAAACAGTTGGAAAGTCATCTAACCCACCTCCCCACGAGCCACAGGGAATTTGGGATTTCAATTTTGGGATTGCTAATGCGTGGGACCAGTTTGAGTTGAGCCCCATCTGGGGGCGCCTCGTTTTCTTTCAAATGAAGTTACATTATGAAACAAAAGCTGCATGGAGGTAATCAAATTGCAATAAAATGTTACTTATGTCCCCAATACAATTTCAACATATAAAATAAGATAGCACACAATCCCCACGACCAACCATTTGGTTAGTTAAAAGCAAAAGTCAAAATGACTCAAATTTTCTCTCAATTTGGCTTTAATTTTCAATAAAAATGTGTCAAGAAATAATTTTTTGTACTTAATTTTAAAATTCTTTTCTGATCTAATTTTCCCTGACCAGCCCAAAATTCCAAGACTTTTCCCTGACTGGACAAACTTTTTTCATTTTTCAGGTTTTCTAGTGCCAGTGGGAACCCTGCGTATTACGTACATACAAGATGCCAATACATTCCGGTTATTGCAGGTTCGTGGTAAAGCGAAATCATGAACCAAGAACCGCAAAGATTAATGTCATCTCCACACTTTTTATTACACTGGCTGACTCCCGACTATGATGTGGTTACAACGGATATCAATGACAGTCGTATTTCTGAATGTGGTGTAAAAACCTCAACATAATTAATTATATACAAACCAATTAGAATCGGGTCAGTCAGTGTGAACAAGCTCTAAGTGTGAGCCATACCAGACTAATGCATACAAAAGCAATTCTTCGTTGGAAACAGGATAAAAGTACATAGGAATGAGCTGCAAAGAATAGCATCTGAATCAATCGTCATCAGATTATTACACTGATATATTTGGCAGCGTAAAAAAGGGAAATGCAAGTCACATTCTCAAGACAGTATTTGCATGTGCCATTATACAAATGTAATGGACACACAACTTAAGACTTTTAAGTTAGAATATCACAACCTTTAGTAATATATAAAAATATAAGGTCACTGTTTACAAACATTATAACAAACAGAAAATTATGGAAATTCTATTGTTTTTCTAGGATATTTTTTCTACACACGTTTTGAGGCGAAATTGTTTTCGCTTTTGCTTCCTTTGGGAAGAGCTTAACGAGTTCAATTAATGTGTTAGCAGCTTAGGACAAAGCAAATCGTAAGCTATCAACATGCTTACGGGCTTGATTCTGCATGTATATGTGTGTGGGTGTATGTGTACACGAGCGCATCTTCAACATTATTCCAGATATCATCACATTGACACGATTACCACTGGCAAGTTGTATTCCAATATCCTTCGCGTGTATTTTTCACCAAAATGAGAAGCTGCTAAAATAGCAAGAGTAAGGTCCTGGACCGTCCAGTGCAATAGTATTCAAGACTATCCCAAAGATTATTCCGTCCACAATTTCAACGATTTTTTGCATCCTGGGATTGATAACAGTAATAAATCACGTACAAATTCTTTTTGTTGCAAATTTAAGCACTGTTTGTAATTCGCTGGCGGGAAAACCTGATTCTTAACTATTTCGTTTTGTGTTTGCAGCCATTTACTCAGGTATCATTTCTCGAATGACTAGATTGGAACAGGTCAAACACAGGAGATCACATGTTTAATTAACTCCATTACAAAATCTCCAACAAGTATCCAGACAATTTGTTCATGTCCGTTTCAAAAGGGTGGTTTTCAAGAATACGGCGAACTTTATCACCATCATCTGGAAAGATCTTTTCAAGATTTGCTGCCAACCAGTTAGTCACCTCCTTGCTACGTAAAGGCTTGTTAGCTGAATGAATAGCACCAGTGGGTTGTGTTCGGTGTTGTGTCTGCTGATTTTGCTGCCTCTGAATGGGCGCAGTATTCTGAAAATTTGGCTGGTGCATCCTGCCTTTGGCTTGAAAATCTGTTAACCCAGAATATTGCATTGACGTTGCACCATGTGTTTGGTACTCCTGGTGAGAGAACGCATGTCTAGGTTGCTGGGTGTGCGCAGAGGTTAAGAGGGGTGGAACGCCGGAATTTGATGGCCCTCTGTTCCATGTATTTGGAATCGTACGTTGACCTCCTGACTCTGGAAAACGACTTTGATTGGCATGCTGCTGGGTATATGCAGAGGATAAGAGGGGTGGAACGCCGGAATTTGGTGGCCCTCTGTTCCATGTATTCTGAACCGTACGTTGACCTATTGACTCTGGAAAACGACTTTGATTGGCATGTCGTTGTCGTTGCTGCTCAGGTTGTACTCGAGTTAGAACACTTAAAAAATAAAACACAACAAGAATGCCTATCAGCATTGTGTCGCACCTGCACCAAGTTATAGTAATATCAAATATTAAGTTTGATACTCATATCTTTGTTTCTTCTTCTAGAATATGTAGTGTCATTTAGCAATTATCAATACTAAGACCAATCAATTATGATTATTCCAAACACTTATTAATCTGCTTGTTTTTAGCATTGATATTTGTTGCATTCAAATATCTGCTTCTTTGCATATGTGGTGTCATTTAGCACTTGTGGTGTCACCAAGAAGGAGCCATCTAGTGTCACCTAGAGACACCTGGTGTTAATATTTGGAATTAAGTTCTTTGTCTACAAACAAGTAAGCAAGCAAGCAAACAAACAAAGAGACACCATACTGTGAAGATAAGTCGCTCTACTTCAGCAGCAGGAGCGACTAAAAATTAATAACACGTTTTATACCTTTGATGAATTATAGCAGTTCGTCAAATCAACAATTATTTGCCTGAAAGCCAAATGAAATATTATGGATTAAAAATCTCCCATATTATACCTGGTGTTTTGGTTCTCTCCGAAGAGATCGGGTTTCTGCAGGAATTCATCAAGGTTTGGTCCATCGCGACCTAAAGGATCATCTGGCGGCATAAATATGTCAGCAACGAAGGAGAACATCAATAATCTGAAAGAGTGTAGCAGAAAGAAGTAGTTCTAAAACCAAATTTCCAGTAGACAGTGTTACTTAGGTAAATATATGAAAACAATCTGTGACATTATCTCAGAGACATAAATTTTTGATCACCTTTCTTCGATAATTGATCTCCATTCACTGTTTTGATACCATAAGTCACGGTAGTTATCATTAGAAACAATGATTCCGTCCGTTTCCTTGGCCAATCTGATGACAAATCTGTGTTGGAGAAGTGAAAGTTTCTGTTGAACGTTCGCGTAAACTACCCAAATTACGTAGAATCATCAATCGTTACTTTTTAAAAAAAAATGTAACTTAATAAAAAAGCTGTAAACTTGGAAAGAAATTACCTGTCATCGTAGCAAACAATATTTTTTCCGGGAACTCTTCTTGCAGGGGTGTAAACCAAATGACCGTCTTGTCTTAGCTCTTCCAGTATATGCTGATCACGAACCTGGTACCCAGGAGCCTGATTAGCACGAGATCTCCACTGGGGAACAAAGGCTGTAATTTGCTTGTGGCCGCGTTGTAAAAAGTAATCTACACAGATCTGTATGCCACGACACGAGAAGTTCTGTTGGTTTCCATGACTGAAATACAATAAACGATTCAAAGAGTTTATCACTTTTGGATGTTTTCAATAATCATCATAATAAACTGAATATAAATGACATTTGACATTTTCTCTTAATCTAAGACTTCAGAAAATAGAAACATACGCCATAGCGACATTACTGCCATCAATGATGATATAACGCAGATTTTTGTTGCCTTTAGTTCCTGGTCTTTGTTGAGCATGCTGGGGCTGAGATCGTGCAAATTGCTGCTGCGGTGGCTGAGGACGCGCAAATTGCTGCTGTTGTTGTGGCTGTTGGGAAGTACTAAAAAGACATTCGGGTTGCTCGTTTGTCTGTTGTTGGTAACTCTGAAAGGGTTGCTTTTGATATTCCTGTCGTAAAGCATTAAAATGCTGCTGCAGAGAAGTATGCTGCTTTGAAGCTACATCGTTGTACTGTTTATTCTGCACTTGTTTGGCTGGTGATGGACTCCTATTCTGATTGTTGCGAGGTCCACTATTTGATCTTCTACCGTGAGGTGAATGACTGCCAAATCTGTTTTGATTACCTCCACCGCCCTGACTCTGGTGAGGAATTCGCTTCTTTGGGCTATTGGGCACCTTAAAACCACCTCCAAAATCTTTAGCATGACTGGTGGAATAATTGTGAGTTAAAATTTGCTCCGAGGCATGTTTGTATCTGTCTTGCTGAATGGAATCAAAGGCTTGTGTCTGACTTTTCTGCTTTTTCTTATTTCGTTTATGTTTCTTTGGCCTTGCTCCTGATTTAACCCACCCATCAGGATCATCAGCTTTATCATCATCTGCAATTTCCTCAACATCATTTTCATCCTCCTCTTCGTCTTCTTTTATTGTTACTTCAACCTTTTCCTCACCTTGAACTTTTGCTTTCTTTTTCATAAAAGCATCTAGTAATAGTTTTTGCCTTTCTTGTGATCGTCTTTTTAACTCTTCAATTGGTACCTCCCCTTCCTCTTCTTTAAAATCTTGTGAAAGTTTTGTAAAATAGTCTACAAATTTTTGTTGCTTACTTCCATCGTTGGCAACTTTTTGAGATTGAGACTGATCTGTTAGTTTTGAGCTGCCACTGGATAAAAAGTCATCTAGAGGATGCTTGGTGGAACAATCGGACATCAACGCGCCGGCGGCCGTGTTGGCACCTTCATCTGATCCAGTCTGTTCTGATTTGCCTGGACTTGAATCAGGAACGCCCGTCTCCAATTTTCGGTTGTTTACCAAAGCTTTGAGAAAGTCACTCGTTCTCATTGGACCCACCGCTGACGCCAGAACAGCGTCAATTTCTTCTTCAGTATAGCCATGATTCAATCCAGTTTCTCTCAGCAAACTATTCTCTTGAAGAAGTGACGGTGTCGGTTGACTGGCTTCGCTTGATCTAGAGATAACAAAGTCGGACGGCTTGGCTAAATACCCTACGGTATCGGCAGCCTTTCCCTTTTGTGTCGATGATTGGGAACTGAGTTTTGTATTGTTAAATTTTTCCGAGACGTCATCGATGTGGTCAACAGCATCATCAGCAGTTTTGGTATCATCATTTCGCGGGGACGTGTCTTCACTAGTACTGGGATCCTCTAGGTACCAATTTAATATGGATCTTTTCACAGCATCAGGCATCTTGCTGTAGTCGTCGTCGTAAATTATTTCTTTGTCCTGTGCATGAAGTCTGTGTAACTCTGAATCAAGCCTGGAAGAAGCTAATCTTGCGTTTGGGCTTTCAAGTATGCTTTCACTATCTCCATCTTCTGAATACTTAGTTATAATATCCTCAACAGCTGAAAATGCTAAAGTAACTGCCAATGTATCTGAACCATATATCCAAGCTTCTCCAATGCGACCGGGGTCAAAAGTAATAGCTGTTTTCGATTGTTTTTCAAGTTTGGTATGTATTCTGGGGTTGATAAGAATAGAATGCAGTTCGACAGGATACTGAATACACAGCTTTTCTTCGGCATTGCACAAGGCCCTCAGGTAATTCTACAAGTAGCAAAGTACACAATATTCCAAAAAGCATTCAACTGCATTTTAAAGAAGATGTAACTGGAACCTGTATCACTGTCCGCTCCTTTCCTGAAATTTCCAACAAGTGAAGAACTATACTAAGATTATTACATGGTTATCGTTATACTATGGTGAGGGTGGTTCATTCACACTTGTTTTAAGTTTTCATGAAGTTTTGCATTTGTAGAAGTGTACATACACCAGCAAAAATACTGTCTGATTATTTTGAAGCAAAGGCACTTGCACAAATCAATACAGAATCCAATTTTTATGCACACGGGAACAAGAATGCTTACCAGCATTATATTGGGCTCCATCTAATTATGTAATTTAACTGTAATTTTGCCTCAAGTAAGTAGATGAAGAGATAAATTGATAATGATACAAACAGTTAATGAAAGATGACGTGATGAAGCAATATGGAGGAGAGAGATCGTCTGAAAATGTCTCAAGCCAATATTGCAGAGGACATAGTCCATCGAGGTGGGGGGGGGGGGGGGGGGGATGGCAAAAAACCGTCTGTCGGAGTCCCCCCCGACCAAGTTCAAAGCCGCTGC
>JBCAUG010725222.1:1680-12318 GCA_038406175.1 Haplosyllis leylae
GAAAAGTTTAGCGGTTTTCAAAAAGTCCAAAAACAAAAAAGGTTTTAGGTCAGTTTGAAGAAATTTGAGGTTTTGAAAACCCCCCCCCCCCCCATTTCCCGACGAAAATGAGATAACACCAAATTTGGGCTGACATAAGTTTGGACTGAAAAACTGTTTTGTCCAATTTTTTTCCATCATATTTAAAAAATATTTAGACCACTTGCATCCAGTGCAACCTTGAGAATCTAGCACACTAGGTACCACTTGCATCCTGTGCAACCTCAAGAATTTAGCACACTAGGTACCACTTGCATCCAGTGCAATCTCGAGAATGTAGCACACCAGGTACCACTTACAACCAGTGGGTATTCCTGAGAAAATTTTTTGGTTTGAATTTATGTCAAGCCAAATCAGGTGTTTTTCTAGGGGTTGGGTACATCACTAGCTAGCAGATGGCGACCGGATGGATACCTAGACAGACAGGTCAATAGCCAAACAGACATATGACTAGATGAACAGATAGCTCACTGGATAGAAATATACATCTAGCCAACCAAATTGCACTGGATAGAAATATATATCTGGCCAACCAAATTGCACTGGATGCAAGTTGTACCTAGTGTGCTAGATTCTTGAGGTTGCACTGGATGCAAGTGGTACCTAGTGTGCAAGATTCTTGAGATTGCACTAGATGCAAGCAGTACCTATTGTGCTAGATACTGTAGGTTATGCTGGATGCAAGTGGTACTTAGTATGCTAGATTCTCTTAGATTGCACTGGATGCATCAGTACCTTGTACTAGATTCTCAAGATTGCATTGGTTGTAAGTAGTACCTAGTGTGCTAGATTCTCAAGGTTGCACTGGATGCATCAGTATCTAGTGTGCTAGATTCTTTTTCGAGGTTGCACTGGATGCAGGCATTACCCAGTATGCTAGATTTCTGACATTGCACTGGATGTAAGCGTTAACTAGTATGCTACATTGTCGAGATTCTGCGTCCAAAGATCCTGTTCTGTGGTTGTAGGTTCCAGAGGGGATGTCAGAGGACGAGATGCTGAAGGCGGCGATCGCCGAGAGTCTGCGGGACAGGCCGGTGGTCGTTAGCGACGAGGAAGATGGAGAAATCTACGACGATGATGATGACAAAAACAACAACGACACTAGTAATAAAGTCACCTCTAACGCCTCCGCCCTGTCTAACCTTGGTTGGTCCTGCGTCCCCGCGACCAACGCCACAAAAACAGCGGGAAAATCAACAACCAAATCGCAGCGTGAAAAATCAAGTCAAGATGCGTCCGTGACCTTAACGGGAAGCGACGCGGCTTTCCTCGATCGCAGGGCGCGCAACATAGCAGGGACCAGCAACGCCTCTAACACAGAAAAGTTTCTTGGGCGTGGCATAAAACGTGGTGCTGCAACCAACCATAAACGGACTACATTTATTTTCGGAAGAGGTCATGGGCGGGAAGCGCGGCCTAAGACTAGTGACAGATCCGGGCCCAGCTGGAGATCTCCGGGCCGGACGTTTCTAGGGCGTGGTGTGAGCGATAATACAAAGAATGGAAGCCGCAGTCAGAGCTCTAGTCCCAGCGGAGCGCGTGATGGCGGTGGCAGTGGTGGGGTGCCAGCCCTGGTCATGGGCGGTGGCCATAGTTCACCTCTCATGGCACTGGACAAAAGCTCGGGACGAGAATCGTCACAGCAGCAGGACGGACCGGGTGGGAGTAGAGGCGGCCAGGGGAGAAGCAGCCCCGTCCCAGGGGACCCGACACTCCCTCGCCCCGGGGCGGTCGGCCTCATGCGGTGCCCGCTAACCGACGCGGGCGACCCGGAGCCTGAGTACCTGGGCACCATGAAGCACATCGTGTTCCTGGACCTGGACAACTGGTGCGGATTTTTCAGCCGCCTCCCCGGACCGATCCCGGATAAAACCTTCGTCTGGGGCTTCCACGGGGGAAACCTGGACTGGAAGGAACCTGCGAGGTAAGCAAGAGTGTAAATACAGTACATCCCACTCAGCTCGACATCACTTTGTTCGTTCGTTGCTTTTGTTGAATCAACTTCTAAAACAGGCAGTGGAAAGAAGAAATTTATCATGTAATTCACCTTCCGTCGGAGTCAAACACCATTATGGTCGAGCTAAGCACCATCTCGTTGAGGTTTCCTGTATTTTTTTACTGAGATTATGACGTCATCTCGTTTAGATTGCTTGAGTTTGTTTTCTGAGATTATGACGTCATCTAATTCAGGTTACCTGCGTTGGTTTACTGATATTATGACGTCATCTCATTCAGGTTACCTGCGTTGGTTTACTGAGATTATGACGTCATCTCATTCAGGTTACCTACGTTTGTTTACTGAGATTATCACGTCATCTTATTCAGGTTACCTGCGTTGGTTTACTGATATTATGACGTCATCGTATTCAGTTACCTACGTTTGTTTACTGAGATTATGACGTCATCTCTTTTAGATTACCTGCGTTTGTTTACTGAGATTATCACGTCATCTTATTCAGGTTACCTGCGTTTGTTTACTGAGATTATGACGTCATCTCGTTTAGATTGCCTGCGTTTGTTTACTGAGATTATGACGTCATTTCGTTTAGGTTACCTACATTTGTTTACACAAAAGACCGAGGTTTGTTTCATCTGCACAGTAAATGTGGCCGACGCAAAGATGCCGCAGACTTCGCCATCTGTCTCACGGTGAGTTTATTCTCTTAAGTTTTTTTTGCTGACTCGTCTTAAATCGGTATTTAGATTTTCTGCCTCAGCCGAACCATTTTTCAGTTATTGGATAAACGCCCATAACTTTAAATATTTCAAAGGCCTCTTACCTTACGTGGGGTCCCAAATATCAAAATTTATTTCAATAACAAGTTAATTTTCATCCCGCCAAGTAAAACTTGGGGTTAGGGCCTGTTTACATCCAGCGTTTGCGACGCTACTGCGTCCCAAATCAAATGTATGAATTCTGTCCTGTACTGTTACACCAAGCATCAGCATCAACACTAGTATCAAATTTATCTGTTGCTTGGAAATGCCTTTTCAACCCATTCTGATCGATGTCGCAGACGCATCGCTGTCGCTGGATGTAATTCTTACTCGTCACTGCTATTTCATTGACTACTGTTCTCGTGAAAAATTCACACCAACTGATAACAGAAGCAAAAATACAACTCGCCAGCATGATTTTAATGACAGACTGTTTTATATAAATCTAAAATGCTTCCATTGGGAAGGTGACTTACCAATAGAGGTACCGAAATCCAGTAAGAACGCACAATGCTAACCAATAGGCGCGCGTTTATCGTTTCAGGTCGGTCGGACAATACTAACCAATAGGCGCACGTTTCTTGTTTCAGGTCGGCCGGATGGACGGTTTGTTGCCCAAACAGATTCCCTTCACCATCTTGTCTGGGGACCATGGATTCTACGAGATCGAGAGTCAAATGAAGAATTCCGAGAGGAGGACAGTAGTAATCAACCCTCATCATCAGACGCCCGACATGGTGTACACCCTTATACAGAGTGTAGCAGACTCGTGAGGCACCCTCACCCACGGGTGTACACCTTCACCACCCAAGGGTGTTTGTGTAAACTATCATTTCACGAAGCATTACAAATGAAGAGTTATTTCAATTAAAGTAAGATGAAGTAAAACAGCGTAAATTCCACAGAAATTCAGGGACCATTTTTAACACATTGTGGATATCTGCAGGCTGAATGAAATACATTACTCGCGCTTTATTGTCTGATGCGTCAGGATTTTTACCTTCTGCTTTTTACGGATATACAGCTGCACACTTGACGGAAATAACCGACTCTAACGCGCACTGGTTCCCGCTTACAACGAGTAATTTAATTCACACAGATCTCGTCACAATAGGTGCTAACAACCGAACGTTTTAACATTGATGTCGATTGG
The DNA here is from genome assembly GCA_038406175.1 of Haplosyllis leylae. Lineage (NCBI taxonomy): Eukaryota > Metazoa > Annelida > Polychaeta > Phyllodocida > Syllidae > Haplosyllis > Haplosyllis leylae. The sequence continues at coordinate 5,594 of JBCAUG010725222.1, forward strand.
AAGGATTTTTTTCTGAGAAAATTATTTGTTCGTTGTAGCCGAGTGTTCGTAGTATCCGAACTCGCTGTGAGCGAGGTCTACACTGGGTCCCGCTTATAACGAGTTCGGTTAAAACGAGCACCCGGCTACAACGAGTAATTTCTTTGCACCATACTCATTGACAGCAATGTCAAAAAGTTCGGTTACTGCGAGCACCTTCCTACAACGAGCAATTTATTATGCATCTTTTTACTCGATGTAAGTGGGACCCAGTGGAGTGTGTATAGAACTCGTCCCAGACTTCACGTCTCCCGTTAGAGTGACCGACTCTTTGTGTACAGTGTTTGACTTTACTCATCACCCCGAGATAGGACGACAATAAGATAAATTAACTAGAATCACCAGGCTACACGCCAACCATCAAATAAAGAAATTAAGTTACACTGGGTCCCGCGTGCAGCGAGCAGAAAAGTTATCCCCCAGTTACAAAGAGCACATTTATGTGCTTCAAATTGCTCGTTGTACGTGGGACCCAGAATAATACAAAGGGTTTGAAATACAGTAGGAGCTCAATTTTGTGGTTACTTGTATTTTAAGTCAGTTTTGAAGACGATATTCATTAATGGTGGTCGCTCAAAAGAGGTTCCACTGGAACGGTAGTTTCAGGTTATCCGTGTTCGAACTAAAAGGCTTAGCCTGTATTAGTCTACTTTAGATAAAACGTAGAATTTTCTCGTGAAGCTTTATGTTACGTTATATTTGTCATTGTAATGTACAAGATGCTAGTAATGTTACTGATTACAATTTGTGCCATATCACCCAGAGTGCCTTCTTCAGTGGAAAAGACAGAGGCGCGTCTCATGTGTCGATAAATAATACCTCAATAACCAATACCAAATGGAATACGTGGATGTGGAATTATGTAGATTGAGAGATATAGGCCCAGAAACGTATAAACACTGACTTGTTTTACTGCAAAATGGGTTGGATGTCCACTGCTTATGGTGTATTTACACTGCCTGACACCGAGAGCGAAACCGAGACCAAGACCGATGTAATGGCTAAAATTAGCCAATGGTATCAGTGGAAGGGTCTCAGTACAGTGTGAACACCTGCAAGTTATGTTAAGCTATTTTTAATCAGTTACAGTTTCGGTTTCGGTCTTGATATCGGACAGTGTGAATGGACCATCACTTATACAAAGTACACTGGGTCCCGTTTATAATGTGTTCGGTTACAACGAGCTCCCGGCTATAACGAGCAAATTTCTTCGCAATCATTGACAACAGGGTTCAAAAGTTCGGTTGCAATGAGCACCCACTTAGAACGAACCGTTTCCTTTGCATCATTTTACTCGTTGTAAGCGGGACCCAGTGTAATATGTACAAAGTACACTCGCTTTTGCTTATAACAAATTTAGTAACCGGGAATCCTAGTCCGTGACAACCGCTTTAATTTTACTGTGACAAATATCGTTGATTTGTGTTCATTTCCGTTTAAAGGTTTGTTCACACTGTGCGTTTTTTTTCTGATTGGAACTGCGTTTTGCTATCACAACTGCACAGAATGGGTGTGAAGCCTATTCATCTGCCATGTCGCAGCGATATACAAAAAAACACAAGGTGTGAGCACACCCATTGACTCCTGTGCAATACATTTTCTGCAATTAAAAAAATCGCGGTCGCAATCAGAAAAAAAAACGCAAAGTGTGAACGAACCTTAAAGATTTGCACCATTTATGTACTGATGGTTCCTTTACACTGGGATAGACCGAAACCTGTTCCCACAAAGTTTCAGTAGATTTTATGGCGTTGTACAAAGAAAGGATGTGGAATGGGTCTCAGTATCGGTCAGTGTGAATGAACAATTCGGTTTTTCACAATAAGCAAATTTGTCAGATCTGGCGGAAATAACATGGTAATTTTTGGAAATGTGGTAATTTAAATTCTGCAAGTAAAAGTTACTTTGCATAGCCAACCTTAGCTAGAATGTGCATACTTAAATAGGTGCTGGATAAATTTAAAAGTGAATTGCAGAAATGCCGTTAGATCTGGCAGAGTTGCTTTCGTAAAAAAAAAAAACCTCAACTATATGTCCTTATTACCGACCACCCACGTAGTACGAGGGAAGGTAATTTTTTCAGACTTGTCTGTCCTTCTCTTCACAGGTGACCCTACCCCTCGCCTCTTCAACTAGGTCTGGTAAGGGTACCCCTCCCCCCTTGCTAGGTCTGGTCTAGCAAGGCTAGGATGGGGGCCGTGGTCAGTATCGCCTCGTAATGTTAATGGGGGCCTGTCTTATTGTAGCATAAAATTTGATTGTGAATGATTTAAGTAGAAATGTTGTTATTCTTGCTTTTGTATATAATTGAATGTTCACTAGGTCCCGCTTACAACGAGTTCGGTTACAACGAGCACCCACCTACAATGAGCAGGTTTCTTTGCATTTATTTATTCGTTCGAAGTGGGACCCAGTGTACTTCTAAAGAGGGCCCAGTGTACATCTTGGGTTCTAATCGGGGCCCAGTTTACACATTGGGTTCTATGTGGGAGTGTACTTCTTAGCAGGGGAAACTCACACCAAATGAGAATGTAGAATCAGAATCTTTGAGAGGGTTTGTAAAGACGACTACTTCAGAGATGCAGGAGTATTTTGTGATATTAATGAGTTTTTAATCATTATATAAAGAAGGAATCGTTGAACCTAAAATGACGGTGTTTGTGTTTATTCTTCTGCGATGAAACAGCTGTGCAAACGTTGTTTTTCGGTGGACTTACAATTGAAGACTTTGTCAGCACAGTCTCTGGTTCTTACCAACAAAGGTTTGTGATGGTGGAGCTGGCCGTGAACTATACACTAAAGATTCCGATGCGTTTGCAGATTTATAAATTATTGCGATCAATGTTGTTTGAACCGAGTGACCATAGTACACGAGGTGCCGCTTACAACGAGTAATTTAATTCACAAAATTTGCTCGTTACAAATCTTACTCTTTGTAACTGGACTTTTTTAACATTGATGTCAATCAGAAGTGTTTTTTTTTCTGAGGGGACAAAATGCTGGTTGATAGCCAGGTTCTTGTTCTAACCGAACTCGTTATAATTGGGACCCAGTGTAGCTGAACTCTTTGCAAGCAGAACCCATTGCAATTCTAGTGTAATTTTTGTTAGGACTACATGCAAGCAGGACAAATTCGCATCAAGAGGGACTGGGTCCCACTAGCAACGAATAGAAACTACTCGTTAAAACGTTTTACCATTGGTGTCCATGATACACTGGGTCCCGCATACAACGAGTTCGGTTACTACGAGCACCCGGCAACAGCGAGCAAATTTTTCTTAAAAATGAGCATTTCTAATTGACATCAATGTCAAGAAAGTTGAATTACAAGGAGTACTGCTTACAACATTTTTATGAATTAAATTACTCTCTGTAAGCGGGACCCAGTGTAGATATTTCTGTCACATAAAGATTGTTGCAGCGTTCGTTTGAAGCGCTTTCATTGCGAGACAATCCCAAAAATATCAAGGAGTGAACAATTTCACTAGGTCACTTTTTTACACGAGATGGGATTTACGCCAGATGGAGTGAATTTCATCTTGCGTGAGTAAATTTAATCTCGCGTGAGTAAATCTTATCTTACTTTAGTAAATTTCATCTCGCATGAGTAAATTTCATCTTGTGTCACTAAATCTCATCTCGCATGAGTAAATCTCTTTCCCCCCCACCTTCTGTATCCGAGGTTCGTTTCAATCCCACCTCGCGTTCTCCCCTCCACGTGAAAATAATATCTTTCATCTCGCGTGCAAAAAATTCCCCAAAAAATCATGCAACAACCCCAATTCCATCAATAAGGTACCTCTACGAGTCACCAAAAAACTTAAATATGTGGTATTACAGGCTGAAAATACAACCTTGTGAAAGAGAAATAAGTTATCAACTCTTCCACAAATACAGTGCGATTATTTCTCTGACGGGACGCTGTGTATGCGGAGGATGCGCGATCTAATCCCGGGTTATTGACCGGTACAGTCTAACCGGTCTTATCACCCTGGTAACGGGTGAGTTATGAGTACGAGGAGGCGCAATCAGTGCTGTTTGTATGTCCGTCAGGTCTCATTCTTAGGCTCTGTTCACATCACGCACAACATCGCTTCTGTATTACAACGTGCCCCGTTTTGCAACGAGCACATAGTTTTTTTCTAAAAAAAAAAAAAAAAAGCAGAGAGTTATTTAGAAAATTTCTGTTGTTGAGATTAGTGTGAAAAAGATCACTTGTGACAGGTACTGCTTACACCGAGCATACTTCTATGAATGGAGTGTAATTTTTCAGCCATACTCTCGAAATGAAATGTTAAAATCAAAGAAGTTTTTTTCGGTGATGTCGCCCTTGTTCAGTGTGAATGAACCATATGGGAAGAGGTCCCAGGAGCGCTGATGGAGTCTGTCCACCGAGACTATACAGTGGGTCCTGAGCAAATAGATGCAACGAGAACTGCTTGTTGTAAGAGGGTGCTCGCAGTAACCGAACTTTTTAACATTGCTGTCAATGAGTATGGTGCAAAGAAATCTGCTCGTTGTAAGCAGGTTCTCGTTGTAACCGAACTCGTAAGCGGGACCCAGTGTACTGCCGCATGGGTGAATCTTGAGGGGAAAGATCGAAAAACTCTCCAAGCGGTGGAGAACGAGATAAATATTTTCTACTTAAACATCTCACCTGGACCATTTCATAATTTTTACTAGAATTGAAAAATACTACAATAGTTTCGATGTAGTTTTGAATTTCGTATTGTGAGGCGGCAAATATCGAAGCGAATTTTAGCTTCAGCCTTCGAGAGGCGTGAATGGACCTGATGAGTTTGTTAGAATTTACGAACAAGGAATGCAAAGGCGAAAACAAATCTTTTCGCCTTTGCATTCCTTGTTCGATTTGTGAACATTATTATGGGGTAACCCCTGTCCTGACCAGAGTACTCACCCCCTCTCCGGGCAGAACCATGACAGGAGAGGGGATGCCCCCCCTCTCGGGCGGGACAGGGGATACCCCCTCCCCCCACTGGACAGACAAACAAACTGAAAACATTACCTTCCCGTCGTACTACGTACGCGGGCGGTAAAGATTTACCTTTAAAAATGTTATTACCCGACTGGTGTTCAGGTTGGATGATCTGAATTAAGGGGATAGATCCCGCTCTTTACTGTGGTGCCTGTTGCAATCAGTGACGGAGAGATGTATTGATAGACTGGGATTATTTCCCTCAATAGGCACACTCACATCTTGCCTATGACCTGAAGCAGTTATGTGTGTTATGTGTGATAACCATGGGGTGCAGCATACTAGTAGCTTCATACAGAGGGGAAGTTCCCCAGACACAGCTCTTTCCTATATCCACCTTGAGCCATATAAGATTTGATGGCTAATAAAGTAGGATTACAGAAAGCTTTACTATCTCTATCCCTAGCACAGAAAGCTCTCTATTTCTGGATTTATGGGCCATTAGTTTATTAGCTTTGAGTTATGATTGATAAAATACTCTATTTGTATTCATTATTCCAAAGTGTCCTCTTCACAGTAGGAGGGGGCTTCTGAGTGATATCATCTGACAGATTCTATCTGTCTCAAAGACCAGGCTTTTTCAGACTGCTTTAACAGAGTGCAAAGTAGCTCTACAAATAGTTCAATTGAAGTACATCCAATCCATAAAATTAAATTAAATTTCAAGCTAAGGGTTTGTTTTTAAGTGCATTCTTGAGTAAACTACAGAGGTAACTTTCACTTGCTCTTGAGGCCAATTGACACTATGATACATGTAAATGGAAAGGCAGGCTTCCCTGAGGTAAATTATCGTCTAACAGTGGCAGTAGACACTGTCACTGCACATCTTAAATTGAATTACTGTACAGACCAAAGTAAGGACATTCTACATCATTTGGCACTGCAGGAAAATAATGAAATATATCCACAGTGATTTGTGGAAGCATTCATCTTAATATTTCGTGGTTACGTAAATGGACACAATCACTTTCATATAAAGGAGCATTAGACACAATAGAGAATTATTTGTGTCTCATTGCTGATTGAAGCTACCTTGTTCTCTAATAGAATAAAAGCAATTCTAATACTGTAGCATCCATTCCTTTTTTCCGGACCCCCGAAATAATTCCTGGGTTTTATTTGATTCATATGGATTCCAATTTCGACTAGATTTGCAAATCCATCAATGTAGATCTATGTTTGACATTATGAGTTACATGACTCGCTGTTCGGTTATGAAAAAAAGCCTGTTCCCTCCGGAATGAAATCAAAAAGCAAGTGAACGGGTTGTGCGTCTTTTATTTAACGAAATGAAAGTGGTGGGTTTAGGATTTAAATGGATCCTTTCTAGCAGAGGTTGAGATAGATCTATGACGCACCCAAAAACATAATCGACAGTGAAATTGAGTATGTTTAAAAATATTTATTTTTTGTAACATACTCGATTTCACTGTCGATTATGTTTTAAACTTTGGTACTGCAGGATACCAAACGTACTCGATAGTTAAATCAAGTATGTTACAAAAAATGAATATTTTTAAACATACTCGATTTCACTGTCAATTATGTTATTTTCGTCTATATATCTCAACTTCAACCTCAAGCTGAACAAGAACACGGATTTAACGGGCGGTGGGGGGGGGGGGGGGTTACAGAAAGAAATTGGTCCATAGGTAAAGGTGCCCCTTCACTACCACAATCCAGCAATAAC
>JBCAUG010725233.1:0-12317 GCA_038406175.1 Haplosyllis leylae
TAGAAATATATAAATATAGAATATGTAACTAAATTCTAGTAAATTAGCCACTGTAAATAATTTAATGTTGAATTTAAGTACATTTAAATCCAATACAAAGTTGACAATATTGCCAACTTTGTGTGATACGGGAAAACTCGAATGACCTCGTCAGGCAAGGTGCCAGAACATGAATGTGCATTTTTTGTTAAGAAGCATCCTGTTCAACTAAAAATACTTGAAACTGCTCTTATTCTGTCATCTTTTTACTGTCACCTAGACGACAAGGAAAGTCTTAGTTATTAAATTAGATAGAACCTTTTGTGATTTTTGCTACTATCCCTCTAATGTATGTACTTGAATGAAACATCAAAGAGCACTGGACTGTCAAGAGCATAGAGTCATTCAACTGCTGTAAATCACCACATTCATATGATTGAGCACCTCACTCGATCGGTAGTCTAAACCACATTGTTCGTTAATTCACTAAAATAAATATTCGGATACTTGTCACGTTAAATTTTTAACAATTCACTGCAATATCACGAAATGCAACGAATATCTGATCATTAATTCAACATGAAATTTATCAAAAATCTTGGTTGTTTTATGCTAAAAAATTGATATGTTAGTGCTCAAATATATTAACAGTGTGATTTCTGAGCAGCTTTTGATTTGGTTAACAATTCATTCTGAGCAAATCCGAGGGAAGTATTCTTAGCCAAACAAATTCTGCACCTGTTTTATTGAAACGGGGAGTTTTAGTATGCCATTATGTATATTCTTCAAAATCATGGTCGTCACATGTCGGGAAAAGTTCACTAAAGGTTTCAATCAAATTTGGAATTAGATTTTAATTCATTTGTTCAGATTTTTGTAAGCTAGTTCTACCTCGTAAAAATCGTGATCAATAGGTTAAGTTCACTAAAGCAACGTGGAACATTGTTCATTCTTGCAGTATTTTCACGTTAATACATGATGGAATCTCCCCATTACTTGTTTGCATCATACTGTTCGTACTGATTTTTGTACTATCGTGAATTGACTGGTTGTACTTGTGTTTTCTCGCAGGCTTTGCGCCGAGACTGAATTTTGAACCTCGAGGTACAGTATCTTGCTCCGCGTGATTTAATTTCTAAGGCTAATTAATTGTAGCAATTAATTAGCTGGGCAACGTTATCAACAGTTTGGTTGTTTTTTGTCAAATAAGAACGTTCTCCGTTCTTGGTTATTGGGAATGTATTCTTAACATTCATGTAATCAATCGTAGCCAGAAATCCATTCCTGTTTTTGAAGTGTACATATCTTAAAATCTTGATGAAGTATCTTGATTCTGGCTGCGATTTAACATAGCATGCTTGCAAGGAAAAGGGAACTCTCTTTTCATTTCCACCCATACCATGCATGCTCAGAAATGTACTAACAACAAAATTGAATGTACATAAGTTGTATTATCAACACTTCTTTCATTAGAATACTCCAAGTTTGTATCATCCACTGAAATCACCAGGATGTCATGTCAATTTGCTAAGATCAAAATGACAATTTTAACTTCCGTTAAAAGACATTAATTCTGCACATTGACCAACTCTTCTTTATATCTCACTTTGATTTCATCAAATATTTATTCACATGCAAATTATTTTCTTAAACTTTCTTTCAAATCCTGGAAGAAAAAAGCTCCCCCCCCCAAAGTTCCAGCAATACTAGACCCATATACCTTTAGAGCATGTTATTTATTCAGGAATGCAACAATGTGCATTTTCCCACCATAGTTGAGTTTTAGTAAAATATATGCAATTAGCATAGTTACACTCGAAATTTAAACATATGAATTAGTGGAAGATCTGCACATTGATGTAAAGTATCTGGTGCCACGGCATCTTCATAGTAACTGCAGCAAATAGTGGCAATGTAGGAAAATGGGAGAAGAAACCACAGTACCTGGGATATGGAGTTCATTATTGTTGTTTCTTGTCTTTCCGGTTGTAACCCATTTGCATTTTAACACATTTCATGAGAGATGAAATGGTGTCTAATCTGCAAATATATATTCATACTTCTACTTTGTAGATTTGCCATGGTGACCTAACCTTAAACCGCCATTAAGCATTATTGTTAAACATAATATTTTTACGCTGCGCTATTTTTCGCACTTGTTTGGCGCTTGCGCTGGCTTTTCAGCTTACACTCCTAGCCTTTTCTACTACAAATGTAATGGTTGTCATTTTCAGCTGCGAATGGTGGTGGCGGGTTGATACGAACGAAATTTACACTCATCGAGTTTCCTTCAAATAGTTTTCACAATACAATATAGTCTGAGTTGTTTTTCGTTTTTGCTTCTTCGTATTTTCACTTCAAAGTCGGAAGCTTTGGACAGGTCTTCCAATACACAGTGTTCAACCATATTACTATTTGATGTGGCAAGTTTTAACGCTTGTGTGGTTTATTAAAAAGAGAATAAAACACCAGAAATAAAATATATATATTAGCTACAATATGAAAACATGCCAATTTGTCTGCTGTGGGTAAATAAGTCAAAAGTGTAGTCTCATAATATGTATATTAAGATTATTTTAATTATTTAAGTTATCATAAGTTTCCATGCCGTTAATCAGAGATAAGGGGTTGAGGTCGATTCATAAGTATCACAAGTATATTTTGACATAAGACTAGGCATGTACGAAGTTTAATTTCCTCACATTATTTGGTGATACCGGCAGGTGGTAGGTGATCCTATTGTTTGTTTAAGTTTGCGCCTGATACTCCCATTCTTGGCCTGTTTCTTGATCTAATTAATTCCTATTCTATTTCCAACCATAAACTACTGAGCTTTCACAACTTGTTACAATTTTACCATTAAATCACCAAACCATGTCCCGCGTTGCTGCGGGACAGCGCTCTGCTCACGACACACCTGAGAAGCGTTATTCACCACACAACAATTGCATGCAATTTTGACAACACAGTTCAGTCACCGAAGATGCGTAAATTGTAAAACGTTGCCGTCAACGAATAATATGTACTGTTAAAAAAAAGTGTATTTTCGGGAAAACTGTTTTGTCAAAGCCACAATCAATTGTTGTGCGATGCATAATGGTTTCAAGTCACAAATAGTTTTAATCACAATGAAGGGAGAGGGAGTCTTCTTATTTATCATAGTTCGACGGACATCCATCGTGCTGCTTGTTAAGTTGTGACGTTGTTTTAGTTTCAATTTATTTTAAGTTGGGTTTTAATTTCAATGTGTGATAATTTTTGCATGTGCTAAACACATTCTGTATCAGAAAAAATTAAGCACGCCATCTTTACCCTATCTTGCTGTAAATGTTTAAAAAATATAGACTTGACTCAGTGTATTCCATGTGTATCTAATACCAGACTAACATCAACCATTTTTATACAACTACTTTATGTTCTATGCCCATTTTTTGGCAATTGGATGTTGTGTTTTGAAGGTATTGGGGAAGTGTTTAAATCTGTGAAGAACGATTTTAATTGACACTTTTCGACCCACCGATTTCATCCATGTTTTTGGACAATTTTTTCCTCTGCAGGTTCTTTATTGCACCATGTTCATCTGTAACACTTCAATCCCCTAGGTTTAATCGCACGTGCGCACAATGTAACTTCCGGCACTTCCTGTAAAACGACCTAAAGCTTGGATTCCTCTCGCAAAACTCAACAGATGTAGCCTCCCATTTCAATATAATGTGAAATTTATTCCATTTGCAAAGATGAAATTCAGGAATGTCACATTCAATGAGCCATGCCAATCCTAAATTTTACCCTCCTCAATCAACCTTCATTTTCTTGTACACTTTGTTCGGCTTCGATGATGCACTCTTTTTTAAAGCAGAGTCTTGAACAAAAATTCTGTCTAATTTTCAGACTTCCTTTGAACGTCATTGCTACCTTCATTCAAATTAACATGAAGAAAATGGCTTATTAAAATTCAACAGGCAGTCTTATTAACACAACGAGTGTGCCTGGAATGACTATTTTCATACTTGCATTTATAATTTGCAAACTGTTTGTCTAAGACTATTTATTCAGAGAGAATAATCTTAGAGACTTTATGGTGCAAAAGATTATTCCCCAGAATATATAGTCACTGCAGTTTGCTTCTTTTTGGCGTATTTTGCAAACTGCTTCGTGGAGACTATTTGTGTTTATTTAGAGTATAACGCGTGGTTTTGCTTTGTGTCGCCCTCAACAGGAAATGGAGAGGAATCTATTCCTATGCTGATGTTTAACCACAGTGGTGATACTCAGACTAAGGAAGACTCCCTGTCCCAAGCAGGCCAGCAGGCCCCCCGCCCCGTAGCAGGGAGTACGGGGGGTTCCCCACCCCAGCACCGCCTTGTCGAGATCTCCTCAAATCCTGGATCACCAATACGGGTCATGGAGATCAAGTCCTCTAACTTCATGCCAACGGGTTCGTAAACATAGTACCTAACTAACCATGAACGCCTCCTGCCCAGGAAATATTATGCAGTTTATGTTGTATAGCACCATTAGGTCTATTGTTTTTAAACTGTAGTGGATATCTGCAGACTAAAAATGATAGATTGCAATGTATGGTACATTGAAAGAGGTTGTTCCCAAACTGTGTAATGTTTCTGGTCAGAAGAGAATATTTCATGCCTGTATATGACGGCATATGTCATAATCATTGCAAATAACATCGAAAATAAGACCGTTTCCATTCAATTTACAGAGCTTTTCCTCCAGGTTTAAGGCTTCAAAATTATAGTTTGTGAAAATTAATGCGTCGAAACCTCGGCTCCAAACAGCCATAATCCCTAATTACGTCATATGCCTATCATAAAAGGCATATGTTATAGGGTCCTCTGCTGTAGGAAACATGTTTAGGCTGTGCTACAGTGAAGAATTAAAGTAGCATAAACACAAAATGTCATGGATTACAGGGAATGGATCACTTTGAAATTGTACTTGGACTGCAACAAATTTTGTATTGAAGAAGGAGTAAGAATGTCAGCAGATATTTAGCTTTATTTCTCAACTTAAATTACTAAAGTCATGTTCTTGTTTTCTTACTGAATGAGAACTATCCTTTTTGCTATTCCTATCAACTTTACACCCACACAACAGTGTAGTCACTCTAAACATGGACACACATTCAAAGAGGGCCCTACAACATGCATTGTTAACTTGAAAAAGACAACTTCATCCTTCGAAAGTGTGTTGATCCGCAGCACAAAACAAACTTTGTAACGTAACACGTAATCCTGATGTATGACATGTTACAAATTAGCAAATTCCGAGAGACCGGCTTGCCATGAAAGACTAACATACGTAACTTAAATACTGCAAACCCCTGAAACAGTGGTGAGGTTCTGGAACAAAAAATATTTATTCTAAACTTAATTGCATGTTTTCCTCCTCTTTTCCCTCTCTTTAAATTATGCCTCTTGAAATAACAGTCAGTTCAGGAAACCTTTAAGAAACCATTTTTGTTAATTGATGACAAAGAATAGATGGATGACCGCTTGCGGTGACAACGAAGAGATACAGGCCAAAAGTTTCTAGGTGTCTTAACTTCTCTAAACCCAACATTGTGTTACAAATTTTCATTTGTAACTGCTACACAGAACAACAGATCTCATTTAACAAAGATGGTTAACATGAGCAAATCCTGAAAGTATCACAACTCCCTCTTTCAGATATTCATTGTAATTCAAACATCTCACAAGATAAGTTGCGTGGCATCGCAAACTCCCTGCTCATTTTGCGTTTTTTTTCTTTTCAGATGGACAAACAACAAATACGACTCTTTCCAACACAACGACGCACGCCAATGCAGGTACCAACTCTACCACTACCAACTTTTCAAACACAAAGGGTAATTATACGAGCTCCAGCTGCTGAGTCGCATGCAATGACCATGTAATGTATCAAGGTCCTTTGTATAGTCTTCGCTTTTATCTTGTGCACAAGTTTTTAAATTTAGATTTGCACCATCACTTACAGTTCCAACCATAATGAACAAGCAATACTACTTACCAAAATTTTAGAAACTGAATTTAGAATTCGTAACTTTAACAGCTAAACTAACAGACATGTTAACTTATTTGAAATAAATTTCACTTCATAAACAAATTCCAGATTTCATGAGAAACCTAACTTTTACTGGTTTGAATATTGTTTCTTCAGTGCTAAAACCACTTCATATTAATCCTAAAACTAGTAATCTAGAATGTAAGATGTAATGAAATAATAAATCACAGATGAAAAAGATATATGTTATGACAATAAGAAAAATGGAAATGTCTTTTACCGGGCGAAAAAATCAATTTTACAAGTAGTGAAAGGAAACCATATTGTTCGGGTAAAAATTCCACGTGCGAATCAAAAGAGAGTCTTGCTTTTCTGTGCATCAAACGTAATTGTTTTGAGTATTTTATTTGAATTCCATTTGGAATTAATCTGATGAACATACATTTTAGGGCCTACTGCAGACGGAACTGTAAACAATGATTTACCAGGCGCACCTAAAGTAGTTACACACGGTGGATCCCCGACCAATGCACCAACTCCGCCTCAACGCAACGTTGCATCGCCGACAAGTTCCCCAACGTCTCAGAACAATAGTACGTTAGTGACGGTGAACACGTAACGAAGGCTTGGTTTAAGAGCTAGTTGTATTCCGTTTGAAATCGCTAGAATGGTGCACTTTCCGAGTGACTGTTTCTCACCTCAAAGCAGAAGGAATGCTGATACTCTACATGAGCTATAAATACTAAATTTCCACACATAGGCATGCAGCCGTTTGACTAATCTATGATGCTTCATCTCTGGCTAGTATAATGCACCACTGTATGATTTTATGAAGAAACCAAGGTGGATTTGACAAAACAGTGTCTTCGATGTTCGATTCGAGAGTATGGTGTGAACAGCATTACAAATGGGTCATTATTTGTACATCGAATACTCTCACAATGTATTATCCTGCAAACATACTGTTCTCCTATGAGTCACGGATTTACTTCGCAATTGGAGTTTGTACATAGAAGCATATGGTTTTACATAAGAGATTAGATCCTTCAACATGGCATGTTTCTGTTGCCTATTTGAAAACAAGAAAATACAACAACTGGGATGTGTACTGTGTGACCTGTACCGCGAACATTTGACGTCATCGTACTGCAGTGTACAAACATTGTGATGTCATGGTGACATAAGTTACGTCAGGGTTTCTGGCAGTATTAGGTCAATGTGATACAAATTGACTGAAAAGGCCTGATCAAGTTATGCAGCGTATGAAAAGATGTGTTATTTTCCTTAGTACTATTAAGAAATAGTTTAACTGATGAAATTCTGGGCATCTATCTTCATTTTAACATACTGGCTGACAGTGTTTACAGTGAATAGAAGAGCTGGTTTACTGGATGCAATCTTGTTCTTCAGATGAATGAATCATGCAGTTTAGCACTGATTTGAAAACAATTAACGATATGTAATTATCTTTAGACTTATTTACACTAAAATAATTCGTGTTTTCAACTCCTAACGGTGAATGTTTCTTTTGACCTCTTCAGTTCACAAACATCCGGCGTTACCACACATCACGTTACATGTACCATGGATACGGCTTGACTTCCTGCAACTGTAAATGCACAAAAACGAGGAAAATCCCTCATAGGTTGTTTGGCCTTTATTCCTTTGGTAAAAATTTTAAAATCAATCTCAATTTTTCATTGAATATCAATCAAACACCAATCTTCCCTTTTTCAAACCAAAACAAATCAAATCATTTGAACCAACACGTGGTATCTGGATTTCAATTTCAAACGTTGACTCCCAGGCAACCTCACCATCACCCTGCTCCCGAGAAATTTTTAAAAAACATACCTGTTACACAGAAGGTTTGTGATTGTTGTTGCACTAACTCGCTGGTTTCCATGGTAACAACTTTATTAGGCTTCGGGTATTGGTATAAATATCGATTTCTGGTGTTAATATTTAATAGTGGCTATTTACTGCCACTCTTTATTGTCATTACATGAATCTGAATTTAATTTGATTACGTTTCTCTGTAATACATTACTAGCAATCATCGCTAAAAATTGCTAAGAACTTTTTGCATAATAGTCTAATTTGTGTTGGTTTTTTAATGTTAATGAAATGTAGATGGTGACATTGGTATCATTTTAAGACAGGTGTAATTCATTTTTTGATCAGATTTCTAATAAAGGTTAAAATTTTCTGAAATATTCGAGAATTCCACTTACGAAAAATTAGCGATGATTGCTAGTAATGATGACAGGTTGCAAGCAAATGAAATTCTATCAAAAATTTAAGTCAAAAGTGAAAGATAAATGCTTTTAAAAACGTGCAAGAAACGTTCGATACTAAAGGCAAACACCTTGGAATCAAATTATCCACTTATTTTCATAATTATTACGATAAGTCATGTTGTCATGCGTAATTTCGTTTCGAAATGTAAATGCCACATGAAATCTTCATCTGATATGTACAATCTTTATACACTTAATTACAGATTACAAAACATCACAAAATGAAATATGGTTCTTTTTAATGCAATTTTCATTTTATCTTTGGAGATATCGTCAAGTAACAAGTCAAATGTTCACCAAATAATCTTTTGTAGCACAAGACATTTCTGCACTCTTCCATTCATAAGTCCATTGGGAATACCTTCAGTTTCCTCCTGTATCTCACATCTATTGAAGAACTGAAAAAGAAGTTAAGATATTACAAGACAATTTACAAGACAAATACATTTTATGCACAGATGCTATCAAATTGAACACAAATTCATGTATTGCACGTCCATCAACATCGATCACTTTTCTCCGCAGCTTTTTAAGAATTTGTAAATATGTGTTTTTGTATGTTTCATAGCAATCAATATGTATCAGAAGAAATGTTACATTTATTTGTAAAATATGTACAGAGAGCAAATATAGACATGTTATGATAATTATTAAAGTTATATAAATCATGTGATCTGAATGGATGAAATAACTGATCAGATGACTGGTCATGTGACAAACTTTATTTTGACGTTGTGAACCAATATGAAGTGTAAGACGAATCGATGGCCATGTAATAATATATAGGTGCTAGAGGATCACAGAATTGTCAAAATGTAATAACTAAGGCTACAGCAGCGCAGTTTCTTTTGAATCGTTGCCGAATCAAGAGATAATGAATTGTTTATGGTCATCAGATTTTACCACTGACAACTACTTAGTCCACTATGCTAAACAAACTAAGGCTATTGAAATGCTCACAACTGCCTCCTACAAAATGCTGATATAAGGTTGTCTTGCTTTGAAGTTCACAATTGTGTTCATGAATAACATTATGTGTTTTTTCATTATTGACTTACTATAATATTTATCTTGAAAAAGGTAAAAATGGCTGAGAAATTGTATTCTCTGAAGTTCGTCCTTGCCATATGCATTAACAGGGCTCCGGCCATACTTCCTCTGCTATTTGTGCAAATATAATTTCTTTCATCTGAATTTATACTTGAGATACAATTCATCGAGAACAATTCATGTCTCTTGTGGTCATATTGATACCAAAGGCAGGGGTTACTTTTGAAACAATTTAGCCGTATTTGTGGGGGAAAATATCGTTACCAATCCATTTTTGGGCCATAACTTTGCATTTCTGCCAGGATTTTTGGACGAAAATATCTTTGATGCTGGGAACATTTTTGAACGTAGATTATTAAGTGGACATATAATACCCAAAAATTTATGATCAGAAGGAAGTTATTGAAGAATTATGTTTCAACCAGGATTGTGACAATCTTCTTTCTGCTTGAGTGCAATTACCAAAACCTAAACTTTTATTTCAGTACCAGCGCTTTCACCTAAAACAGCATAAACCTACCTTAAGCTACTACTGCATAACTTAGTTCATTAGTTCAGTTGAATTAATATATCAATGCAATGTATTAGTATATATTTATAATTTCATACATAAATAGGCGATTTTTTGAAAGATGATTTACAGAAATCATACACCGAAACTGATTTGTAAAGCAAGGACTTATAATGACCAACAAATATGTCTTGTCACTGTACCTAACAACTCATCCTTTTTGAATAGAGAAAACGTAAAACAGTTATTTATTTTCATTGCAAATTGACAAGGTTACATCGTCTGCTTGACCAGCGTGTATAAACTCTGATATCATTCATTTATTGTTCTTTATTGATATTTAAGTGTTAATGTAGTAAAATGGCGTAACAGTCGACTTTATATCTTATTATTACTCTCCTTCGAAGTCATATCCAATCAACATCAAACAAGTCACATGATCCAATCAGGTCAGGTGATAAATCACATGGTCATTAAACATCCATACAAGAGGTCTCTGTCATTTGTTGACTCTATTTTCAAAGTATATAAATGTAAATGCCAATGTTTCTTTTAGAACTAATAAAGTTCATTGTATAATTAATACTAGTCTTTTGACTTTTTGACATTCTGAGTGGATCCAGAACAGGATGAAGGAGACGAAGAAAAGACTATCTTTGCTCATTTCAGTGACCTCCTTGTTTCAGACTTCAGACCGGCACAGGAACGGACACTCACTCCAGGGCCGGGACAGGTTCTTCACATCCTATTGCATTGCATTATCCTTGACCTCAGCTAAAATGGGTCCCTGTTTAGGTCTCCCTCGCTATCCTCGCCCCTGTAACTGCTTCATGCATCAACAATCCTGTATTTGGCCAGATGTTCCGAAAGTACCATGAAATAAACCAAATTTGAGCTTCCGCGTAATTTTGCTTACTTCCATGGCACCCCCTCCCCAGCAGCCATTAAAATTTAGTTTTACTGTTAATAACTGTTTAAATTTTACAGAAATCCAAATCTCACTTTGAATTCAATTTTGGCTTAGTTTTTCCCTAGTCGAGTCGAATAGATAGAAATCTACAATCGTAATATCGTCAGCTTTTTTGGAAGCTGGAGGCTTGTTTGCTACTCGGAAATTTTGTGTTTGGAGTTGGTATCTTGGAAAGATGACATCTTTGTCGTATGTTTGAGCCAACCATCGCCGCCAGCACACAATGAAACAGTAGATCCTTTTATTCTCTTTGAAGTCAGTAAATTCTTATTAAATGTTTTTGAATGGGCAGATGTTTTGTAGCCTCATTTCCAGTCAAATTTCAGTGGAGCATATATCAAAAGTCATCTGTGCCCCATTTCTTATTTGGCTAACATAGCCCAGATATCCAATGAATTGACTTAAATTTTAAGCAAAAGTAAATAGTGACAGGAATCAAAGATATTTTAAACATTTCTGGACAATGTAAGCTATGTAGATCAGTAAATTTTGACTACTGGCCATAAAATAGTTCAAATCAGTTTAAATCAGTTTCACTAATCAATATGTGATCAAATTCTGACCCGAAGATATTCTGACTATCACCTTATTCTGACTGAGACTGATAAAAGTTAAGCTTTGAAACTGACTAGCCAATTCCATTTGACGAAGTTATCTTCACTACAAACATTTACTGTTGCCCTCACGATTCCTATCATATGCGAACAACATGAATACATCCTATATGTAAGAATATTTTTTGCTTATTTGCTGAAATTAGATAGACACAAATTGAAAACCTCGATTCAGAAAATACACCGAATTGAAAAAACTGGCTTCTTGCAACAAGATGATTCACTGCTTCTGAAAGAAGATGAAGAGAAAATTTATCTTCCCAAATGAGCCCACCACAGTGCAACAGAAATCAGGGCTGTAAAAAATTAACATAGGAAAAAATAGGAAAGAAGTAATATTCAGATATGTCAACTTTGTGTTCTGGCTATTAATCAAAAACTCGAATGAGTCATGAATTATCATGAAGTTTCTTTTATCAATTTCTGTCATTTTCTTTTGATTATAGACCATCAAAAATATGACATATCACTGTTAGTCCAAGAGCGCACGTTGGGCCTGCACTGCAAGTGTTACATTTTATCTAAGTATTGAACGAAATTATCAATATATCTTGCCAAGAGATACGTTTTCACTGATCACAATTCCGAACTAGTGAAAACGCAGAAATAGCTGACTTTATGAAGAGTTGGGGAAAACACTAACCAAAGCATTAAAAAAGAGAATGAAAGACTTCGCACGTTAAAATGAATGGGGAAAGGGGTGCTATAATTAGTGGAGATTTTCTTGTCAATGGGGAGTTAAATGAAGAAATCGAAGGTGACCCAAAGGATGAATATGAAAATGAAACTCTTGAAAAGAAAACCTGCTGCAATGTCTGCCGAAAACTCACCGTCGAACCACTGGTTCTTTTGTATGGAATTGCATTATATCC
>JBCAUG010725244.1:0-12317 GCA_038406175.1 Haplosyllis leylae
TGGGTAAAATTTGACCAAAAAAATATCCACTCAGAAGTTGCGAGTGCATCACAGATAGTCTCCTTGCGGAGACTAATCAAGCCTCTTGTCACATTGTTAATTGATGGGAGTGCAATTCTCATTACCATCTGTTGAGTTCGCGTTACAAATAACTTTATAACATTACCAGGCCATTCCAAGATATATTTGAAATTCTACTAAATTTTAAAAATTTAAAACTATTATGTGTGTCCATAGCGTTTACAAAGCGAAGAGGACAGAAATGGCCCCCTCCCTCCGCCGGCAATTTCAGGTGTTTCAGACAATTTCCAGCATTTTCCAAACATTAACTTAGATTAGGCCCCACTCCCTCACGATAACGAAATAAGATTGCAATGTTTTACGATGATTTGGAGAAATACTAGTATTGAAAGTGTTGACATTTAGCTGTTTCAGACAATTTCCAACAACTTAATTTTTTCATACAAGAGTTGTCTGGGACCAATTCTGTTCAGACCAGACTAACACAATTACAGGGCTGCACTGACATATTGGGTTCCAAGAATGGAACAGTTCGTTGTTTTTGTTTAATCCTCTTCTGATACTCGTAATTGAAAATCGATAAGGCTATGAGGAGAGTTTTTGAAAGGAAGAAATCCCAATAGTAAAGAAAATTCAAAGATTATGAAGAATGGTAATGAAAAAAATGCCCCTGATTTTGATTGAAGGACTGATCGTTTCGGAGTACCGTACAGCGTTAAACGTACAAAATCATGCAAAAAACCTTAGATTTAATTAATTCTACAGACAAGTCAACGAAGCTTTGCAATGATACTTTTGTCTGTTTCGATACATTGGCGTGTCACATTACGAAAACAAACTGATGTAATCATAGCTTGTCGCTCATTGTTATTATCGGGCTTCCCTGTTAACTTTCCCTGTTTACTTTTTTCAAGGTTGAGACTTCCAATTTGGAAAGTAATGCGTAACTTATTAAAGAAAAATTGTATGTGGTAAACATTTTTTATGTATGGAAAATTTACCTTCAAAGTAAAGATAAAACTTTTTGCAGAATGATAAAGTTCTCGATTAAAATCTTTTTAAAAACTCTGATTTAAATTTCGCACAAGAAACAAAATCATTGCGGAAATGAGTAAAATATTGCAACTGTATGAAAATCAAGAAGCGAAAGAATTTAACCAACTGGCTCATATGTCATTAATTCTCTGCCAAATTAAGTAGCCCGTCTGAGCTGACGTCGCTAACTATGAATCTAACTATGAATATATTTAACCCTTAAAATAAAATAATAGCATAATAAAATGAAAACAGTAAACATATACATTTTAGCAAAGCTCGCAAATAAATCACAACTGCTTGTAATTTAATACAGACGTATTGCTCCAGTGTGCAGAACTTTTTAATTCATTTTTCTTTGTGGAGATGTCAGTAATATTCCGGAAAAGACCCGAGGAACGTCACTGCAGCCACATCAAAATCCACGAGTCACGACAAGCACGGAGAATATGATATGGGGGATCAGGTTGGCGGTCCATGTGTACGTATGGGCTGTCTCGGAGTTATTCCTTCGGTTGATATTCTTTTTTATAATTTTATTTAGGAACTGCAGTCGAATTGTTTCACTGGATTTTGTGGATTTCAGATTAAGAGAGCTTGTGTTTCATTGGTTTACCAGTTGCTTCAGTGACTTGGCTTGGTAATAGTTAACGTAGTTCAAAATTACAGCACATGCTTGGATACAATACAGATTGAAAAATAGCAAAACGTTTATCAGAATGGACTAGCCCACAAATAGACTCAACAAAAAATATCCAAGAAAATAATTCATCAAGGGAAAGCGTGCAATTTATTTAGATTCATAGTTTCACATATTTTCTTTCTTTTTGATCGCTTCATTATGGATTTGAACACCATGGCTATTGTTACCTGGCAGTATAAAGTTTTAATCTGTCACGGCTAAATCGGTGAGGTCCAATGAGACGGTGGTGGATGCACATTTGTAATATTTCTCTTGGAGCTCGTCTGGGAATCAGTGAGGTTTTTAGCCAGGTTAGTATCATTTCTTTTGGACCAAAAATAACACAATTAAAGATGTCAGTCAAGTTGTTAAGATAATGCATTTTCACATTATTAAGTGAATTGGAACCCGCCAAATTTAAACTTATTCGAAGAAAGAATTTTTTTTATCCAGAATCAGTGTTATCAAGTCACATTTCCAATTTGCTTGAAATTAACTAAGATGCATATAGTTTCGATTTTTGCGCAATTTTATCGTGGCGTAATTATGAACTATTGCAGCGGCGGATCCAGGATTCGCCAGACAGGCGGGGGTGGGGTCGCCAATCCCACCTGATATTTTTGGCCAATTTTCTCCGAAACTACATGAAAATGGAGAATATTTTACCTAGGAAGGCATCCTGGTGCCCCCTGGATCCGCCAATGTATTGCTTTTATATTTCCTGCACACCTGTCAGACGACACTGTATAACAGCCAAGAAACGAGGAACAGGGTCAGTACATTCCATTTATGGGAAAACGACGGTATTATTTCAGTATAGCTTCGATGAAAACAACAAGCACCATTCGTCTGTTACTATGTCTGGTTATTGTCCTGTTGTTGATCGTACTCTGTCCGGATTATCTACCCAGACCATGGTCTTGTTGCACCAGGTGAGTCAGATATTTGTTCGTGTAACCATGGTAATACAGAATCTTTAATCTTCCATTATTACATTTTGAATTATATTTTTTACCTGCCAATGTATATCAATAGAATTGTTACACAAGGTGACAAACAAATATGCTACTTCCCACACATACACCATTTTCGTTGCATATCAAGAATTGGTTGCAGTGGGACAATCGAGTTTCTCAGTAATTACATAAAGTTGACAATGTTGACATTAAGAGCTGTGTAGGAGATAGCACAAAGCACTAGCAAGAAACTTATTTCCAGTGAGAGGATAACACTTACCCGGTTAGTTCAGAGAGATGAACATCATACTGGAATGGCATAGGTCCCTAGTTCTATCTCCACTGGAAGTAACTCTTTTTTTGGTTAAATTTACTTTTGCTATTTGCTATTCCCTACATAAGCTTTCAATGTCAACTTTGTTCAATTATGGAAGAAACTATAATAAAATAAGAAGGCCACATGAAGTGTTGAAAATTAGCATATTCCGCATTATCAAACTGAACTCAAATTGAACTATTTCCATGTGTCATACCTATTTCCTGTTTTTAAAGAATTTTTGTAACAGAAAGACAGTTTCTAAACTGCAGTGTTAGTGTACTGGCAACATTTGCATTTAATTGTGCTATTAATTTAATTCTTTTATTCTGGAATCCATGGTTTGTGAATTTCTGGAGCAACAAATCTCCACAAATATATTTTTAAATCGTACACATGGACAGTGATTTAGTTTGACTCCACCCTGTGCTTACATGCCAGCGGCGATTAATTCTCGTAGAAATCACGATTATAATCAGCAGCAGTGAGAACACTTGTGTCGGATAAATAGTTTCATTTCACACATATCAATCAATTTGATTTGAAGGCAGAATTTCGTGGACATATCTTAATTTCAAAGTATTCAATGCAATGGCGGATCCAGGATTTCCCAGGGGGCACCAATCCCTAAGAGGAGCCGAGGCTACTATTTGACCGATTTTTTCTGAAAAATACATGAAAATGAAGAAATTTTGATGCAGAAGGAGGGACACGTTCCTTGCGCTCCCCATACAGATCCACCAATGTATTGGTCTAGGTGAAATTAGGTCCACAAGCTTATTGTACGCTGAAGTGACTTCGGTTTCTGAAACTTTCATTTCACAATTTTTAATTAGCATATTTTAAAAACTGCAAAACTATTTGTCTTGGTTGAAGTAAAACAGATTCTTACTGGACAAACAAAACAGACGGTTGCACTTCACTTCAGCCACTTCTTAAGATTTCACAATCAATGTTACCAACAGCATTCACTGCAGATTGAAGTAAATTTAATAACTAATAAATTTAATAAGTGCTCGAATGTTGCCATTTTAAATTTAACATTGTTGTTAGAGAACACTTGATCGTTCTCCCATTTTTTTCAGCACAAGTATATGGATTGAAGTATGGAACAGATACCCGAACAATTGGACTGCCGTGGAAAGAACCCTTTTCCTTTCGAACAGAGAATTCATTACCGGTTTCGACAATAACCCCATCATAACGAATGGAATAAACAATGATCTTTTATCAGTAGATCAGAAACTCATAAGACACAACAAAATGCAGATGGAAAATGATACTGCCGCCAGCAAAACGCCCACAACTAGTACGATGACCACCAGCTCCAGTGAACCTGTGATAACCTCCAGCAATCCAACACTTCCGGTGACGCCGGAAAGAAAGGTACCACAAGAAGGAGTTCTGGGAGTGAAACTTTCCACAGATAAAGAAAAACATGAAAATGAAAAATGCAAACCAAAGCAGCACATAGGATTTGTGAAAGTTCACAAAGCAGCAAGCACATCAATGCACATAATGCTTTACAGATATGCCTTAGAAAATAATTTGACACCAATGTTGTTTATTCGGGATCCGTTCCCATTTGCCCGGTTTGAGGATCACCTATTGCAATTTCCAAATAAATCAACACTTCACAACTTTGACATGATGGTGGAGCATTCCAAGTAAGTCAAATCAATTTGTTTTATGCAACATAGTCAACAAATGTTCAAAATCAACGGCTTTGCAAAGCTTGGTCAAAATAGAGATCTTATGAACCATTTGATAACTTCGGCCCCTTTACTAATTCTTTTTTGTACGTTTCACTCCTGCAGGTTCCATTCCTTCAACTTCACGAGAATGCTGCCCAAAGACTCTGTGTTCATAGGAACCGTCCGCGATCCATTCTCACAGATAAAATCTAGATTTCGTCAATTTGGACTTGCAAAACAGTTTGGAATTCCAAAACGAATAGACCCAATAAAAGTCTTCATGAAGGATCCAAGAAAAATTGAAATAAAACAAAGAATAAAAGAGAAGAAGAAGGGAAAGAATGTCTACGCCATGACGAGAAATTTTCTGCTATTTCAATATGGAGCTGACGAGACCCAGCTACTCAACCGAAAATATGTGAAAAGCTACATCGATTATCTGGACAGAGAATTTCATTTTATTGCAGGTATGAACATGTGATTTAATGTATTTCCTTCCTTCAAACTTCTGACCAGAAAAGTTATTTATCTGGGATATTTCAACATTGAATTTGAGCCTCTTACAATATCAAACAGAAGTGAGGAGAAAAGTCAATTGATTCCTATCCAAAAATATTTTAAAGATTTTATCGATTAAGGACCATGATTAGTGAAGAAAGTACAAAATCATAAAAATTCTTTGATCAAATTCTTGTACTTCTAATTATTTATTATTATTTGGAATTAACAACATCAGTATATATTTTTTCAGTGGCAGATTACTTTGATGAGTCCCTTGTAATCTTTAGAAGAAAGATGTGTTGGACAATTGATTCCATTTTGTACCACACATTCAACAATGCTACCTATGAATATAAGTCTAGCAACAGTGATGACGATTTCAGGTAAAACGTGGGGTCCGTTCGAACTGAAAAGCGGATAATGCGAGCAATGTGAAAAATATCCTGATTCAAACTGTTTCTGAGTGACGAAACAGCTGAGGAGCCTCCCACCCCCTCCCATGAAAAAGGTTATGAAAAAGATGGCATCCAAGAGGTTCCAAGAGAGTTTCTTCGAAACAAATTAATATTCATTCAGGCTTTAAATGTAAATTTGAATCTTTCAGTGAACAAATCAAGTTAATCCCTTGGGAAATAGCTTACACATAAGGGGAAAGTTTGTAGATTACAGTTTAGTGTATTGGTAAATAACGTAAGTTTTGAAAAGTAATGAGACTTTATGAATGGAGCAGATGTATTCAGTATCCCAATGCAGTTTTGCCATTATGCACAAAAAGAAAACAAGATGTGATCACCTTCTAATCGTTTACCACAATGTGCTACGGTGGATAGAATTCTCCAATCGATAGCTTACTGCCTCACAGAATAACATTATTCGTTGGAAGCTGCATTATCGAACTATTGTGGCCTTTTTGGGAATCAAGGTCTCTGTGAGGGAATGGGAACAAAATTGTGACCAAGCACCTGAAAACAAAGTGTTTTAATGTAGTACAATAAATAATATTTTGCCAATTTAGCACTCACTCCTGAAGGCTTCAAGTGAAGATCAAAAGGTTCAAATAGGGTTTTGCTTTCTTTGCAGAGAATTGTACAGAAAGTGGAACAAAATGGACTACTTACTGTATGATCGTTTCAACCAAAGCCTGTGGAAACAAATAAAAACAGAAGGTCAAGATTTCTGGGAGGAACTAAAATACTTCAGGATTTTGAAACAGAATGTTTCCGATTTCTGTCAAGAAGTACTCATGTCATTTGCTACTCTGCCCATCGGCCCAACGGCTTTTAGATACATGGGAGGCAAGGGCCTGTTCACCCGGTTAGGAAATCGAGGCCTGGGCATTTTCAGAGGGAAACTTCCGTTTGAAATGGGAGAAGAGCCGATGAACCAGCATCCAGGCGGAATGCCCCACAATCCTTTCATGCGAGATGGGGGATTTGAGGGCGGTGAAGAAAATGGTTATGAAAACCTTTATGCGCGCAAAAATCATATTCCTAAAGTAAAATTAAAGATACCAAAAAGTAAATGGAGCCCTGAGTTTGTGTTTGACGCAGAGAGGTGTATGGGGATGTATTTTAATCCCCTGGTGTTCAAGAACCTACTGAGAATAAAGCAGCACCCGCATTTGTGCAAAGCACTGAACAACATCAAGGAGCCACCTCCATCCACCGCGGCTCCGACAAAGAAGAGACGTCTTCCGCCGCTACATCACAGGAGAATGAAAGGGTGGTGGAAGATAAACCTGGAGTCATTTGATCCCAGAACCAAACGACAGGCAATTTTTCATCCGGCCTATTGTTCTAAACCAAAGGCGACAAAGTACAAGTTCTCAAAGGAGGTTATTTACTCCAGAAATGCATACGGATTTTCATATGTGCACAAAGGGTGAGGTTACTGCCAGGCATCAATGTCCATGAGCTCACTACAGTGTCACTTATCATTTCTCTGAAGTTGTCGGATGTAGAGTATTCTGTGGTTTGTGTTAATTTTCATAACATGTAGGGAAGATGACAGATGTATTTAATTTCATGACACCGATTCTTTATTGAATAAAATCGTTCAACTGACAGCTGAAGACTCGTCGTTGTCACTTTTTTCCAACTTCAATTTCTTTCAATTTGTAGTCTGTGTATTTCGTGTCCATTACATTTGCAAGTCATATTTTCGCTGGCAAAAATGGCAATACATTAGAACACACTGATGCAGTTGAGGTTGTGGATGCAATCTTTGCTTGAAAGACCCCAGAGCAATGCAAACATGTGTGTGTTACCGAAAGAAGCAATTAAAAAGTGTTTCCGATGGTTAAGTTAACGAGCAGAAAATAAACCTGTTTGCTATAAAGTTATTACTTAAAATGTATTTAGAGCAGTGTATACGTAAGATTTAAGGCTCGTTCACACTGAGTGCGGCAACGGAAACTAAATATTTATTTTCCTTCAAGAATAGGTTACACTGGTCACTATAGAGTTGTTCACATGGAGATCTGCGACAGCAGCAATGACATCATCATCAAATGGGTTCTATGCAAAATTGTGATGCCAATGGCAACGACAGTGTTTAAAATGTCGTTGCCGTCACAGTGCGAACGAGCCTTTAATTCCAAGAAAAACAGACTTTCACATAAAATTTGACCGGAGCCTGTGGCGTGAAATTTGGTTATTAATACGAGTTTTTCATGGTCAGATCACATTTACATTTCAAGCCTGAATTTGCATGAAGAAGTTTAAAATTTTTTAAAAAGTTGCCTTCAGTG
This sequence comes from Haplosyllis leylae, assembly GCA_038406175.1. Classification (NCBI taxonomy): domain Eukaryota; kingdom Metazoa; phylum Annelida; class Polychaeta; order Phyllodocida; family Syllidae; genus Haplosyllis; species Haplosyllis leylae. The sequence goes on from JBCAUG010725244.1 coordinate 7,955, forward strand.
GGATTTGAACTCACAACACTGACCATCAATGGATCTGAGGTTGAATGCTTATCCAGATAGGCCAACAGAGGCCTGTGCTACTTGTCAGACCTTTAACTGAAGATTGTTTCATGCACCATTTCACATTTGAAAAATCATGTCTGATGTAAATTCTGTCATGTGAAATTTGATCTTACTGTGAAAAACTCGAATGTGTTAGTTTTCTTGACCGGCAAAAATGACTTCTCACAGACTCAATACATTTCAAAGTTGTACAAAAACCAAACCACTTTGACGGAATAAAATGGCTTTAAATGTGTTGCAAATACTAACAATAGTTTGTTTCTATTCTTTGTTTCATTTGTTACTTTTGGGACAAATGACCAACAGGCATTTAGTAATAATTCCTAGTGAATCCATATTCACTGTACTACAAACCAATATCAACGTTCCTCCTGGCATTGTACCAACAGAAAGAAAACGTGCTCAAAATTACAGGGAAATTATCTATTCGTATCTGAAGAAATTAAATGAAAGACGGCAGCGGATCAGCTCCGCAACGACTCAACGTTCAGAAATCTCTGAATACCAGTTTCTTCTCAAACGGTTCACAGACAAATTGCATATTGTGAGGAACGTTACTTTGTTTGAAATGTTTGAAAACGACGTGGCGTGGACTTTTAAAGGAGAAAGCAGCCAAAGGGTAATTTATGCGAAAACAAAGGATTATTTGAGCTTGTTGGGTCAATATAAATTTGTAAAAACTGTGACATTGAGCTTAGACTCCGTTGCGTTGCGTACGTTTTCAAACAATGTGTTCGATTTCAGTTCAAACGACTGCGCCTTTATTGACAGATACTCATATGGGAAGGAATATCCATCACAAGATTCCAGACTTGTTTTTGGCTCTAGGTGTTTTTCAGAAACGATTGGACGACAGAATAAGAAACTGGCGATGTCGGCATTTTCTGCATTTGGCTGCTGCGAGAATCATTCTCCAGGAGAAGATATGGTGGTAACATACGTTCACATCTTGAGAAATGCCTTTGTAAATAGACATGGAGATGTTCATGTGCAAAATCTCAAACTTGCGCCTTTAAGATGCCAGCCAAATTTAAAGTCACGTCAGCTGGGTGCGAATTATCTCAGTAAGATAACAATCTTTGACGAAGTGTTTAGCGTTGCGCAGTTTTGGGGAGATGGATACTACCATGCAGTGGTAGAAGAAATGAGTAGGATTGCACCCTACATCGCCTTTCTGCAGAGAAATGCAGGGATTATGATCCATGTTGCCTCAAGACGCACATTTCTTTTGGAGATTATGGAATTATTTGACATAGATAATAATAGAATTGTGGAGGGACCAGTGCGGTCTAGAATTCTGTATGTTCCCAATGGTATGCAGTGTGGGATCCCAAATGCGTTCAATATTCAACTGCTAAGGTTGATGATGCTACAGACGGTAACAAACAAGAATGAACCAGGGAAGCCAAGGAATGAAAAACGAGAAATGGAAAAGGAGAATGTCATACTGATTAAGAGGTCTTCAAAAAGAAAATTTCGTCACCATATGGAAGTCTACACTATGTTGACGAAGTTGGAAACAAAATTTCCAGTGTCAGTTCGTGTCTTCTCTGATGACAAAATTCCTGCTGTGGCAGACACCATCAGGCTGTTTCGCAATGCTGCCATGATAGTGGCTCCACATGGAGCTGGATTAACTAACATGCTATTCAGTAAACCAAAAACAATTGTGCTTGAAGGATTATGTTACAACAACAAAGTCCTAGATGTACCTGACAACAAAATGTTCGCGAAAAATAAGAGAAAATTAATACAGGCTCTTGATTTTAACCTTTGTTACAGAAACTTGGCCCACGTTCTGGGTCATCAATACTTCGGACTGGTTAAAACAGACAAACACTGTAATGAAACTGGAATTGAAGACTTGAAAAAAGTTGTGTATTCCTATTTAAATAAACGTTATTCATATTATATGAGTGTATTCCGGCCTCGAAGCAATTAATTTGCCCCAGGCAAGTTGAAGTTGGTGGCCAAGTACAAACATCTTGTTTGGCCATAGTGACTCCTCTCAGACGCAATTGAATTTTTCCTAAATGACTTTCGCTGAATTCGCTGAATTCAGTGAATCAAGACAAAATCCAAAAGTGGTATGGTTACCAGAGACACTCCATATCTGATAACAGGTACATTCCTTGGTGTAGTAGTAAAAAAGATATATTGTCTCTGGGATGGTATCTATTCACAGTGGTGAGTCCCAGTGGATATCTAACCAGAGGCAGTAATGGAAATGTGCATTCTATTACTATGAATGGTAATGTATCTGTTGCTAGCTGGATAATACCTCTGGTAATAATACCATTTCTGGATTTTGCCATGATTCACTGAATTCAGTGAAATTTGTTTATGAGACACCCTAATGTATTTGAGTTTTTTTAGGTAAGATCACATTTACATTTTAAGCTTGAATTTAAATCAAGGGGTTTTGAAAGTTTCAGTAAAACAGTTGCTTCCAGTGTGAATTTAACCCACAACATTGTCCATCACTGGATCAGAGGTCTAATGCTTATCCAATTGTGCCAACCAGACAGGTGCTATTTTGCAGACCTTCAACTGAAGTTTGTTTCATGTGCCATTTCACATTTTGGACATAGATCATTTGTAGAATTGTTTGAGTTTTGCCAGAATTATATTGGTTGAATATACTAAATTAAATTTTTGTTAAAGATTTCCCCAAATTTTCACAAGGTTGTGGTAAAATAATATTGAATGCATTGTAAATATTTATCAAATATTTGGCAGAGTTTTATTCAAATATAAAGTTTTATGGCCCTATAAATGTTTCCTTGTCTGTTTTACTAGGCATGAGCAAGATCTTAGTCATGAAAACATAGTCAACACAGATATGCAAGGTGCATGGCATTGTCTGTTTTAGAGACCAGTCTACTAATGCAGAGAAGTCATGGCACCTTAGCATTAGACATTTCTACCTAAAACTGGTGTCTCATGCAGTTACCATCCAAGACACCAGTTTTAGACAGAAATGTCTGAGACTAAGTTGTCATGACTTTTCTGCATTGGCAGACTGGTCTCCAAACAGGAAATGTCATACACCTTGCACACTTGGTGAAACAAGTAAGTGTTGACTATGTTTTCATGACCAAGATCTTGCTCATTGCATAGTAAATCAGGCAAGGCATCATTTATGGCTAAATAAAACTTTGCAAGATATTTTGATGAATATTTACCATTCATTCAATATTATTTTACCAAAATCTTGTGAAATATTTGCCAAATCTTTGGCAAATCTTCAACAAAAATTTAATTCAACAACTGATCCAATGGTATAATCAACCAATACAATTCTGGCAATGTCGGCAGAATGATCTATTTTAGGGAAAACTCGATTAGAGCATGTCTGATGTAAAATCCGGTTTAAAATGTAAAATTTGATCCTATCGTGAAAAAACTTGATTTTAAAATTATGCACAAATTCTGAGCTGTTCTGCCCTAAACTTATTTGGCCTGTCCTTCTGTCACTCGCACTGAGCAGTGTGGATCTAAATTAAATGAATCTTGACGGATCACATTTAAATTACATATTCAATCCAATTCGTAACTTTCATGAAACCAATGTGACCAAATTCCATTCAAAGGCTTCAAATAGGACTTGCCATATTTTATAACTACGAGGTTACAAGATAGGAATAACTGAAGAATTTTCAACTGAAATTCCGTTTTTCATACCATGGTAAGTTTTGTGATATGACCACAGCTTGAGGAAAAGTAGAATTTGGAGAATGTATTAACCCCATGTAAGAGAATTCATGTTATGTTAAATAAAAATGTTCGGATAGCAACCACAAAGCTACCATATTTGGTAATGGAAGAATACAGGGAAAATAATTTGAACTATTTTTGCAGGCAGAAGGTGAAAGTGACAATGAACCTTCCGTGCTTGATAACTTTACCCAGGCTGAATTGTCAGGTACTGACATTATTTAAGTGATCTTGATAACAGCGCAAGATCACTCCAGGATGTTTGAATTTGAGCTTCTTGGGATTTAATTTCATTTGTCAAACAATGTGCAAAACAAGAAAAAGAATGCTTAATTTTATTTTCTTACTATTTTTGGAGACCAAAATAATCTTTCGTGAAATATATGTGCATAAATATCAATAATTAGTAACATTGTACAATTATTTAAAGAAAAACAAACCATCTCTGTGATAAGTCCCTTTTAACAAATTAATGCACTCGACAAGAACTACAAAAGAACTTTGTCTTTTAATTTCAGATTTAAAGGAAGCTTTTGAAATCGTTGACTTGGAAAATGAAGGCAAAATCACAACTAAAAAGCTA
>JBCAUG010725255.1:0-12316 GCA_038406175.1 Haplosyllis leylae
AATAGCATCTACACGGGGAGATTATCAAAATGAAAGGCCCTCTCCGATGAATAGAGAAAGAGCCCAAAGTGCTTTAAAGAGAAAGAGTAGTCTCAGAAATTTATTATCTACCCTAATTGATGAAACAATTGTCAAAAAAGGATGATCAAGATGTGTTAAACCAAGCCTATGAAAAATTGGTCTAATGAATTCATGAAGCTGTGCAAAACAGCATTGAATTTAAACCTTCCAAATGCAGAAATACTCCTTACAAACCATATTGGTGTGAGGAATTAAAAAGTATTTAGAAGCAAATGTCTACTGCACCTGATGATTACTAGACATGTAAAAGTGTAGAACAAAGACATAAGTTAAGAATTTATCAATTCAAAAGAAAAAAATTTGATAAATTACTAAAGACCAAGAAAAGAGCTTGTAAGTGACAACTGAATGAGAGACTAGAAAATATAATAAATACAAGAAACCCAAATGTATTCTGTGATTACATTAGTAGCTTAGGCCTAGGCATAAGAGTAGAATAAACCTTGTATCAGAGGTAAATGGAAATATCAGCACACATCTATGTGAGTATTGGTATAATAAATAAATACAGTGCTTTATTTTCCAAGCCTGATGCACACAGAATTCCAAATGGTGATTGTACTAAAAGACTGACTGGCAACAATGAAATTAACAAAGAAATTAGTATTGATGAAGTTAATAATACCATTGAGAAAGTAAAAATAAGAAAGGAGTTGGGAAAGATTTTATCACAAATGAGCTCAGCTATTGAAGTACCCTTACACAAGCTCCACAACTAGTGTTTTTTTGGTTTGTTTTTTTTAATGGCTGTATAATTTTATTGGGTTTACTTTTCTATAAATTTATTCTTTTGCAACGAATTTATGGAAATTATTCTCTTTCGAATTTGAGTTCCATCTATTGAGTTTTTTTTTGGTTGTTATAAGTTTGTATTTTTCAAAAACGTTATGAGGTCGTGTAATGGATATTGTATTGGTGCACATGCTATGTGATGAAACATACAAAGAACATATAATGGTAATATGTCAGATTATTTTAACATTACACGGTGCTATTTATAGTTGTTTTTCATAGAGTTCCCATTTACTAATAAATGTTTTGTGTTTTTTAACACGATATGCATTAATTCTTCCTATTAAATACCAATGGTGAACTTACTTATCTCTTCCTGACCTTTCTTGACATAAATTAACTTTTCTTAATTACACCTAATTTCCCATATTTTCTTAACTTCACTAAATATTTTTCGCTTTTGCTTGATGTTACTTCACTTTTCTAAAATATTCTGTGGCATAGTACTACAAAAGCATTAGTTTCACTGAACCACAAAAAATTTATTAAAGTTGATAATGTCTTTGATAATTTCAGTAGAGTTTCAAATTAGATATTCAAATTTAGCATATGAATTAATTATTATGTCTCACATGACATTAAAATTTATATTTTGTAAAAATTGCAGCAACATTCAATGAATGTATGAAAGTCATCACGAATAACAATTAGGATGACAAGTGAACTTTAAGATTTCACGACCTTGTTGTGTTTCTTGTTAAGGATACATATCAGTGTGTGTCAGTGTCAACGAAATCTGATTTATGATTATTTAAAGGCAGTGACAAAACACCATTACTAATGGCATGATTCATCTTTCTGGTGACACTCTGAATATTTGAAAATGGATCTATCCTACCTGCATTAATTAAAAGATATGAATATGTTATATTTGTGAATTCAATAGTTACTATACATCTAAGTTACGGAGTTAATATGGTTATGGTGTTTCTTTAATTGTGAAATATGACCTTGCATTTTTTATCAAACAATAAAGTGGCGACATCTTTGATAGTGTATTCCTCATATCCTGGTAAACTTAGCGGCGCAAATCAGACCCAGTGCTCTATTCCTGTGTACTCTCACTCGCAGAGTAATCCATAAATATCGTGAAAACAGTGCATAGTAGCAAACAATACCTATTTCGTTTGCTGCTCATTAAATCAGATCTGGGTATGCAATATGATATGATATGTACTGATATGTATACAAGTTTTCCATATCAATTTATGTATTCTGCGATATCTTCTTTTTTTACATTTTCACTTCAAATATAAATTAAAATGTGCAGACTGTACAATATATTCCATATTTACTTTGAAAATATTCAATACTACTTTACAGAATTTAAAATGGTCCAAAAATTCAAATATATACAAATAAAGTAGGTGTCACATCTTGACAACTTTTTTGGACTAAATAAAATCAGGACAGCAGTGCAGAAGACATAAGAGATATACACTTTATAATTTGATCATATTTGCACATTTTTATTTGTACTTAAAACAAAGATATCCATCTTAGATGAGTAATTAATGTAATTGATTTTTAACCAGAAATTGATATGAAAAACCTTTATCGTCCCCCGCGACACAGCAAATCAGGAAAGTGAAGATAGTTAAAAATGCGTGGTTGGTCTGTGCATTGGTTCTGGTCCAGGAAGGGTACACATTACAAGTCTTTGCTGGAATCAGTACACAAAGGGAGATGGCTAATTCGCAGCATTGCAAACATTTACTACACTTTTGTGATACGTAGACAAATTAGATTAGATTATAGTAAATTAAAGTAAAATAAAAATATTTCTGAAATAAAGCTGTGATGGAATAGATGTAAGTTGGTAAATCATTCCACATGAGATATCAGGCACTGGCCTCGAAATATTCTGTTAAAATGGAATTATGTTATTGGGGCGATGAGAACAGTCATCAGGCACATTGTCAGAGCGTTCGATACACCATAGTAAGATGGCACCTTCTACCCTTTAGTAAAGTAAGGCATCCAACACACAAGTAAGATTTCTTTGCAGGTTCTCTATGGGCACCAAATTATGTTAGATTGAATCCCAATTTGTGCTATTACTGCTTCCATTACTCACATTGAAGCAGACAAAACTTTTCATTTTTCATAATGTTCCACTGGTGGGGTACAATTATGTGCTCCATTCACTGTGCATCTACTCCATTCATCAGCCCAATTGATTCACAGCCCTAAGCTAATTTACAAGGTGTATAGGCAGATTGTTCCTTCATGGGGTGTCTAAGTGAATTCCCAATGTATCTGGGTGAAATGTGTAATGCTTTACCCAGAACAGCAAGAAATGAGTGGATAAGGCACTCTGATCCAAATTATAGACAGGAAATCATAAATTTCATGTGGTCACCTTCCTTGGTTACCATGTGATGCAGCAGGTGTTATTTGCTGCTTTATTGACGGCAAAAATTCTACTTTCTTCGTCCCATATTTCTAAGTATGTAATTGTTGTACATTTATGTTTATGTTGTGGCTATCCATCTGGCACTCAATTGACCTAAAGCTGTTTTCATGCCGACATGACAGGATTCTGTGTAATTTGACACAAATGGATTTGTACTTCCAGTGGAGTGGTAAATTATGCTGCTGACAGGATGTCAATTGGACTGTCTCATGACCTGTGTTGATTTCATCTAGTGCTAATAGAACACCTTTGGTACAATTATTTCTTATCTCAACTTCCCATACATTTCCTGCTGATACCCATTTAAACCTTATTACATTTCATGTCATGGCATCTTACAATAAGGACTTCAATTATTTCCCCCTATTAAATCCAGTTTGCTTGCCGCATGCCTTTTAAAGGGAGGTATAACTGATTGCCATGAGAGTCTTTCAGATTACTTATTTTTAACACCAGATTTATAATAATCAAAGTGAGGTGACACAAAATTCTGCGTCACTGCTACGTTAATTTTGAAACCCTGCTGGATAATTCCAGTGTATGCACAGGTGCACACATTTGTACTAAAGTTTCATTAAACTATCTGAAGAATGTTGGATTTGTTCGAGGAAAGACTCTTAACCCAGCCCTGACCGTGGCTTTGATGATTTATTTTAAAATCGCTCCAGCTATTCATTAACTTGTACCTTCAAGTCAAGAGGGCAGGTCTATTGTATGCAAAGCACAAGGTAGAAGAGCATCTTTTCTCTATTGAAAGAGCTGGGAAAAAAGTGAACACAAAAAAGGAAGTCATTGAGGGTGCCAAATGTAAAAATGCGCATCACAAAAACAGTTGTCAAGTGTTAATATAATTTGACCTCCTGAATTCATTGCTTTGAACTGGTGTCGTTTAGTCAAGTACTTTGTGTGGATCATGTTTCACTAAGAAAATATGGCTTGAAAAAAGATGTCTTTAGAAACTCGTTCACTTAGAATTTAAAAGTTTGTGTGTGAGATCATTTTCGGAAATTGAGTGGCAGTAAAGGGATCTCAAGCACCATAATTCCAGTTTTGCGTCAGAATTTTTTTTGTAAAAATGGGTATGATATACTATCAATGATTGTTCCATTGGTATGATTCATAATCCCTCCTTTACTGTCCCTCTGCCAGGCTCCAATACAAAAAGATCTTTTGAAGACATAGAAATTAGTTCTTTAAACATGCTTCGACAGAATTGCCTTGGCATATTTTGTGAACAAATTGTGGTGTTGAATTTCGTCCTGATTACGCTGACATTTTAAGCCTGGCCTGACATCTCGTGTGTACTTCCCACAATACCTATTGTTTTGAAAATTGCTCACAATGCTTCCATATTAGGTGGATTTCAGCACAACAACGCTTACAGGATCGAAGATGCTGTCCTCTACAGTTTAAAAGATTCCATTTTAGAAAAATGGTACAACGTACGTACCAGCAACATCAAATTTACCGTATTTATTCTCGACAGTATCAGAGACCTCTAATGTAACACCTGCGTAGACATCGGATGAAACACTTGCCCATCTGACTGTCCCTGGGTGGAGTGTATTTTATGTTGGTGTGTTCTATCTGTGAACGCCAGTTATCTTTAGGTCTGAAACTTCAGGTATCTCTCCAAGATTCCATGTAGGCAGTATTGACTTTTAAAAATAGACACACTGGGAACCATCCATGATTTGATTTTTAGCTAAACAGTTTATTTACAGTTAATTACAATTAATCACAGCAGATCAGCTATTGTCTTTTTCTTTGTATTATTTCTCTCCATATTCTTTGTTCTATGCACCATCTTATTTCCATCCTTCTTTTGTCTTTCTTTTTTCTGCTGTCCATCCTCCTTTTTTCTTCTTTTTACCATCCTGTTTAACAGATACAAACCAAATCATGGATTTAGCTCAGGGTGTCTATTGTTAATCATAGTGGATGAAGAATGATTTTGAAAGGTACGAATCTATTCACTAACATTATTATTCAAAAGTCTATGCTGTTTTGCCTTGCAATGGCTGCCTACATGGAATGACAGGCTGACAAACTAAGGCACACAGCATCTGCACAGCCTATGAGGTGGAGTATATAGTAGGTTGTTTTCTGATGTCTGTGGACAGTACACTAATCTGACACCTTGAAAAGGTCGAGTGCATAAAATCTTAATTTTTCCTCAATAAAAGTCTCAAATTCAGAACTTGTTCATTGGGACCATGTTTAAAATTCACATTCTATACAAAATTACATATATGCATTCAATACCTATAAAATAAAGAGCACATATTAAAATGCATATAGCTCAAAGCTGGGTTTCGATTTTGTAGTATTTCAAAGAAACATACCTGACATAAACTGAAATAATTATGTAAAACTATGTAAAATATTTTTCCTAACCAAATAATGACAAATATTTTGAAGACATACTCATATTGCACATATTAAAAAAATTACTCCTCCCATTGGTCAAATTATAAAAGAATTTTCTTTTTACTGTCAAAAGATAATAAATCAATGACAATTAATGAAACTCTGGCCAATTATGTGTGATTGTGGATATCAACTAAATTTGGAAAATAACCAAATCTGTGAGTGTGAGGAGTTTGTATGTCTAAATGGACAGGCTATGCTTCACTTTTCTCTATGGATAGATTTCTGAGCATAAACAATGTTTTGTTGCATGTAAAAGATCTGAAATCACTATGCAAATGATCGAAATTTCCTCCTTTTTGGTGACACTAGAAGAATAAAATTAACTAAATAAAACAATTAAAACACTTGATCACATTACTTCTTTGAATTGAGTTAATGTTTACATAACATGGCGTGTAGATTTAATGATGTGACCTGATTCAGTTAATGCTCCTTGAGTGTCATTTTAAAGTGAGGCAAATCATGACCTAAACAGGGAACATGGCACAATTTTTGTAAAAAATTTATGTCAATAAATATTAAATGTTGATTTTAAGCTACTTCCAAACAAGGTGGAGGGGGCTATCTAAGTGAAAAAGAAACATGTGCCTGGATAAGGTGTCAAATCTGAGTGATGATGAATTAGTTGCTTATGTGGAACAAGTAGAAAAGAGTACATCTAAGTCAGTTGTGGAGATCATGAAAGCATTATTGTGATGTTCAGGAAAAACTCTTGATGAGGGCAAAATTGCTATGAACCCTGCTAGAACTTCAGCACAGATGGAGTAGTTGACAAAGATGAGCTTGGTATGTTCAATTTAATATAAAATTGTCACATTCCCCATTGCATCTCACTAGATCCTAAGCAGATAGAGCTAAAATTGTTACTCGTGCCTTTTTTATTTATTTCATAGTTTACAACCATCCAGGTTAACCATGTGTAGAGAGTACTGTTTGTCATGCAAACTGACCCAAAATGGCATCCAACAGCTTTTAAGTTGAACACTGGGAGACCTATAGGAAAGAATATGGCATGATAATGTTTACAAAAGATGACATCTGAGGCTGTATTGCGAGCGATGTGATACAAAGTAACAGCCAGCAGACATTTTGAACAAGGTGTTAATCCTCAGCTTATTAAAGAGCAAACTGGTTACAAAAGCAATGCTGTCATAAAAATGAAATCTTAAAATGAAAGAAAAGTTTCAAAGATATTAAATGTACTGTCAACTGAGAGTTTGGGTGATCATAAAAGTGAAATGTTAAGAGTTGAGGAATAACATGATAAAAATACTCAGAAAAAGTACTGAGATAACTTAGTAGTTAACAATAAAATTGCCAACTGAAAATAAAAGTTTAATTGAAACAGAGCACAAAATGTATGAAGGTTGAGGAAAAGCATGTGGTTGATAAAACTAAAAAGCAACAAGTCAATGTTGATCCTAATAAAGGGATTGATGTTCATGTCCGAGTTTCTAATTTGCCAAACTTACCATAATTGCATTGTCTTGGTAATATTCACTTCCATTTTTGCAATGGCTCCAAGTAAAATTTATCATGTCTACTTGTGTGATTATGTAATTATCATGAATAAATATGTTATTGTTGTTCACTTGAATGGAGGTCTTGGTCTGATTGTTATATAAGTACAATAATATCTGAGAGGCATTCTAAAAAAAAGATGACATTACTCAGACTATACGACGTCACATTGTGAGTGTTTCCCACAGCTAGAATAGTCTTTTAGGAATCATCTTTTTGGAGTTTATACAGTGTATCGTGTCATATAAACCATGAAGCATTACACCTTTCCAGTAATTAATTTCAGGACAAGCTACTTTGACCTCTTCTCACTAACTTGGTGGATTGAAATGTAAATGATACATTTGCAGTGGTCTTTATGTTTGGTGTTTTGTTTAGTAATATCCAAGGTGATGTGTTAACACTACCTGCACATCCGCATGCATCTTAAATGTTTGGGACTAGGTGGGGAAAACAACACAAGCTATTACATTATCAATTTGAACATTTATAAATTGAGACAGGTAATTAAATTCAGCAGAAAAATTCTGCAAATGACGATAAGAAACTTGATTTTATTGACCTTTATTAATGACTGGACATTTGCATGGAAATTGATGCGCAGATCGATGATTCCATAATTCAGTGAGTTGCTCCCGCAAGTGAAAATTTCATTGAAACGACATATTCAATGACAGTTTTGCATTGTAGTAGATTATAAGATTATTCAGTTGCGGTCTGCAAGCTTCGTACTCTCCTAACCCGAGTTTAGCATCGTTTGTACTAATAATTTCTTGGGGGATGGAATGAAATGTATTCAAAGTTCTGTGCAGTCTCAATTTATTTTTTTTGTTATATTTTACATTGTACTCTGGGTATCATTACTAGAATTTTTCTTAAATTGTGTCCTAGCAATTATTAAAAGTACTTTGTTGTCCCAAGCTATGTTGTGGTTTTGTGAATGGATTTTTACTGTTAGTGTAGATGTTTGGACCACCGAATATTCGATCAACCTTTTTTTGCCTAATATGGGGCGTTTCAGTTAACTTATCAAATTGTTTCAAGAGAGACGTGGACCAAAATAAGATAAAGACTTTTTTGTGAACTATTACATGATTGAAAACACCACATACTCAGTGTCACTGCAACTGTAACTAGTAAATTCTAAATAACGTGTCAGTAATATGTCGCAACAAAAACATCATTCAAAATATCATTCATAATTACACAGCAATAGTTTTTGGAATAAAGGTATTGGTTCTTTATTTATGATTGAAAATAGAATTTCAACATGGACCATTATTGTAAAGGATAGGTCAGAAGTTTGTAATATCTTCGAAAAAGTCTAAATGTACTGGAAGTTCCTTCAAGATATTACAATGGACTGATCGACAGAATTATATACCTCTGTTAGAAAGCAGACACAATTAAATTTGACAAGCTTGCAATAACTTGAAACTCTTGTCCTGGACCGGAATCTCCAAAACATTCTTTTAGTGCACCAAAGTAGAGTATTAGTTGATTTTTTCACCTGTCAACATTCAGTTTATGAGTTGTACTTAATCATCTTGAGGACGTTCGCATGATTTTGAATCGTCTGAAATCAATAAACAGTAATAATATTTGAAAATTAAAGTCAACCCCAAAGGCTATCCATGATCTGTGTTGTGTATATAGAGATTAGCTTGCCAGTACTTGCATTGCAAACGTCGATATGCTATTCATCAGGGCTGTCGATACTAAGAATGTTAGGCGGCAACAGTCCAAATACATGGTGGACTGTAGTTACGACAACTCAAGGTGGAATCCACAAAGCTGAGGCGCACAACTTAAATCTACATAGCTAAGGCGCACAGTAAGTCAGATTTCAAATACAGTCACAGGTGAGGCTGCATTTGTTATGTTTCATGTAAAATTATAACAAAGGAATATTTTTGGAAACTTATTATAGAATTAATATAGATCTACCTACGTCATGATAGACATTACACGTCACGATCACTGCTCTGGAATTTTTCCTTTTGTAATATATGGGAGGAATATTGTTTAGAGTATTTTATTTAATGAACTACATCTTACTTATTTTAGGTCTTAGGGTCCTAAGAATGTGAAAACTATTTATAACTGTTTCCTTTTTAGATCTTCACAATGGCAGAGTGGTCATACGGATTGTTTGGCTGCTTCAGTAATTGCGGCATCTGCATCATCACGTACTTCGTACCATGCGTGACCGCGGTCAAGTCGCTGAATCCACCGGCAAATCTTGTTGCCTGTACGGATTTCTGTCTATGCTTGGATGCATAGGGATATACACTATGGCTAAAGTACGAGAAGAAATTCGAGCAGCACATGGAATAGAAGTGAGTAATATTTACAAACTCTCACAAAATCAGACTACACAAAAGTAGCATCAAATAAGGTAGTAGAACTAAGATCGTTTAGTTTGAAACTATAAAAGATTAAGGAAAAATAAACTAGCATAAATCTAAATTGTATGTTGCAATATGTGCATTGATAACACTTAATTTTACTCTTTCTCAGGGATCATTTGGAATGGACTGCTTAACAATGTGGTTCTGCGTGTTATGTGGATTAGTGCAAGAAGCTGCAGTGAGTATTAAACTTCCATTATAGATAAGAATTGTGGCATTTCCTCAATATTTCTATCGTTGTGTTTAAAGTCTACTTAATTTCCTGGATTACCTCATTTCCATTCCTTTTGCCACCAAAAAGGCGTGTGCGATTGACCGCAGCTATTCATTTTGATTTCCCGAAAAATCTTGCTTTGGTTCATTCTACGGAAATTGCTGCATGCCAAAAGGCAAGTGGCAACTGTAGGCATCTTTTTTCAAAATAATGAATCTTAAAGGATCAAGTAAAGTTTAACTGTTTTATTTTGTGATCATATGTGTAGCACAGAGAGAAGGCACAAGACTGGGACTACACGATGTATACATGTCTTAAAACCACCTTACATGTTAATCACCCAATAGATTAATAGCTATGCCATGTCCATTCAGGGTGATTGACCATTTATTCAGAACATGCAAATGTACATATTTGCTGCTGTAACAACATGAAATATGAATGAAGGAATTGATTAGTCACAGAGCGAATCTACACGGATTGTTGTCATATTGATTTACTGCAGTTAACCGACGGTAAAGGGAGCTGGACCGTGCATGTCAAGTTAAACGAGTTTTCCCGTATCACACAAAGTTGGCAATATTGTCAACTTTGTGTTACCAATTCAAATGCCATTACTTTTGTCACATCTAAGTAAATTTCCTACAAATGTCTAGAAATATATAAATATAGAATATGTAACTAAATTCTATTAAATTAGCCACTGTAAATAATTTAATGTTGAATTTAAATACATTTAAATCCAATACAAAGTTGACAATATTGCCAACTTTGTGTAAAACGGGAAAATTCGAATCAGGTTGAAGACGAAAAGCTCGACTGTGCGTCCCTACCATCACTAATACCAAACGTCTGTATGATGACTTGGTTTCTCAGTAAAGCGTTTTGTTGGCTGATGACTCGAAGGATTTCCTCCTTGCTTTCCTGTGCCGTGTCTTTATCTGTCGGTCTACCATCACTAACAAACAGGATCACTTTTTCTGAAATTAAATTTTAGAAATTTATTACAATCGGTTGAATAATTCAGCCGTGAAACGATCAGTAACTGTGACTTAGACTCACCTCTTGGCTGGGAGCTTGGACTATTGATGAAATACTGAAAGGCTGTGTGAAAAGCTTTACTGTATACGCTTTCACTGGCACTGGGCCCAACGGAAATCCAAACATTGTTAACAAAGCGTTCAAGAGCCTTAAGATTCTCTGGAACAACCCTAGCCAGCTTGGTATTGTAGCAATCAGTTTCTGCACTGCTGGGAGTGCTTGGATCCTCGTCAAATGCAACTATTCCAACCTGAACAAATTATTTCACATTTTAAGGTCTCCTCATCTATTCTTTCAAAGTAAAGCAAGAGAAATTCAGTAAAGACAGGACCAATCACTGATGGATACAAAAGAACATGTTTTCTCAATTTTATTATTTTGAGCAGAATCAGCAGAATCTGGGATTGTTGCCCTAAAATTTCTCCTGGGAAAATTATGGACCATCCTCTGCCATATATGCACATGTGTATTCAGATAGGTCCTGTACAGTCAATAAAGGCTTGTTCAGATGTTGCGTTTCTTTTCTGATTGCGACTGCAATTCTTCTTTTAACACCAAACGGGTTATACAGGACTCATTAGAAGTGTTCACACTGTGCGACTGCGACAACATCACTGGCTCCTGTGTAGCCCATTGTAAGCTATAACAAATCGCACTCGCAATCAGAAAAGAAAGACACAGTGTGAAGGAGCCTTAAATGTTAGCCCTGTTTACCCTATCGTTTGGCCCAAGTGTGTGTAGCACGGCTTTAACTGCTGCTTTAGCTTGTTGTAGATAACTTTGCATTGAACGGGATTTGTCAAATACAATGACGACGTCTTTAAGAACAGTGCTCGCTGTTTCCTTGTACCATGGTCTGAAATGGGAAGAAAACTTGAGTTCGGGTTGGAAATGTGATACGAAAATGATTTGATAATAATTCAAATAGAAATACACTTGTGGAAAGGAGACCTCCATATTACTTTCAAATTACTGCCGTATCTCTTCTGTATTACCAGTCGCGTATGTCAGTAGTTATTAATTTCACTCAAGTGTGTCTGTCTGTTTACCTATCTGTCTGTGTATATCTATGTTTTTGTCTGTCTGTATGAATATAGCTTTGAACCACTACAGCTTGAAACTTCATTTTCTGCACTCGTGATTAGATTAAAATGTTTAAGCTTTCTCCATATTTAAATTTTGTTCGCAAAATGTCTGTTATATGTATGTTATATGGTCTAAAATTCAGCCTTACTACTCAAACTTGACCTAGATATGGTTAAGATAAAAATGAATTTCCTAGCTCTTGTGGATCAAAAATTATCAGCTAAACAGACAGACAGACAAACAGCCCTGAGTGAAATTATTATCTACCGAATCGAACAACATTATCACAACATGATACCTGACCCTCACCTGTGTCTAGGC
>JBCAUG010725266.1:0-12316 GCA_038406175.1 Haplosyllis leylae
TCTGCATTGGCAGACTAGTCTCCAAACACAGAAAGGTCATGCACTAATGCAGTGGCTCTGCTGCTGGTTAATAAAGCACGACCATGATGGTCTGGAGATGACATCTTTTGTTTGCTGCTCCTCACGGAGGCCTTACATAAGCATCAGTGGGTTAGTGAGGTAACTATTAAATTCTATGGATCAATTGGTCCAATTGGTCTAAACTGTATTTTGAAAAAACCCGATTGTTTTAGAAAGATTTATTAAATTGATCCTAATTCATGCCTCAGTGATTTCTCAGATTCCCTCAATTTGTTGAAATAAATGTACGTTCTACCTTTAGGGGAACTCCATTAAATTCTTTTGAGGTGTGGACATTTTTCTACTTTCTTGGTAGTAGTTATCGCCGTATCTGCATATTTCTAATATTTAGCATTTTAACCTTGATAAATTACAACAGGATAGTGCAAACTATTGTAGCAATACTTTTCATTACGTTTACTATAAATAAATTGCTTCGACGCACCCGATCATGAAATATGTACTGGAAATTGAAATACAAAAAGGCATAAAGATGTAGGTCTTTTTGATGTTACTTTCCGGAAGACACATTTACTGAATCTTATCTTCTTGCCAAGTAGCAAGACAGCATCAAGGATATCAAATTTCATATGACGCAGTTTGTTGTGTTCCGTCATTTACCGCAATCTCCGTTGCGCATGGTTCGTGTCACCGCATCTCAGACACGTTGGGTTAAAATGAATTTGAATGTCATAAGTATCTTTTTAATATTAGAAATATCTAGTTTTTCTCAAGGTAACAATATATATTATTTTACATACATTTCTCAACAAAGAGTTGTGAATCAAAAACCAACTTTTTATTCACTGACCAGCATGTTTTACTTGCATATCTACTTGACTGGATATTTACTTGTTATCTATAATAAGATCGAAACCTAGTTTTGTTTCACTTTCAGCTGATAAGAATACAGGAGTGTCAAGTCTGATATCACCGGAAAGACGTCATTTTAGCGTTACTGTGGCAACATGGGACAAACCATGGCCACCGGAAATAGACTGGATGAATCCTTATCTTAATCTGACTTCTCTCCCTAACAGAATTATTGATGCCCTTATCGCTGGCCACAAGATGAAAACTAAAATGTTGTATCGGTCTGAACCAAAATGGGGTCGTTTTGTAACGTATTATTTCAGCGGCGATTATGCGGATGCATATTATTTGGAGCATTATTCCACTAGGAATGAAACTTTGTTCCTGTGCTTTCCGCACTTTCCAAGATTAGATGTAGTAAAAGACTATATTGCAGCTGGGAATAAGATAGTAGCTTGTTTTAAATATGAATCAGATATGTTTGACGGATGGACTAAGATAGAGGAGGGAGAATGGAGCTACATTTCGAGCACGTATGGAGGGCTACGTTTGGTTCTCGCTTTGGCAGCGGTCGGTATTATCGCTCTTGCTGGATCAATCGGTAAAAATAATGTTCAGTATCTTCATACCCTAAAAATGGATCAGTAAATTGGTACTGAAAATATGTCAACGAAATCATATTTGGGCTTCATAAGTTAATGGTTGTCCTTTCCTATGGTATACTGACAAGCGATCCTTCATAGGGTTTCAACAAAATTTCACCAATGTTGGAGTCAGTCTTTTCTTTTTCAACGGTTGATACTTATTGCATTTACTGATTGGACTTCAAAAACGCAGTTTTCCCCATGTTTTTGCATTTCTTGATGGCGAAAACAATAGGTTAGCAAATAATATTCTAAACATTTGTAGGAAATATAATGATTCTTCGTGCAATATCGAGTAATAAAGATCTACACACTGCGACAAATTTATTTTTGGCCAGTTTGGCTGTGGCTGATTTACTCATAACCGTAACTCTGCCACTTTATGCGGTAACTACAACATTCATTCGAGTTTTCCCGTAATACACAACGTTGACAATGTTGGCATTTTTATACAACTTCTAATTTAAAAAAATTGGAAACAGTTAAGAACCTAATAAGTTTCAAAGTAAATTAACAGTTGTAATGGTGTTTTGAATTTTAACTGATGTGATAAATTTCTATATCTATCATATTTTCAAATTTAGGTAAACACAAAAATGTCCACATTGCCAACTTTGTGTATTACGGGAAAACTTGATTTGACTTGATGACATATGTGACGTTCAACCTATCCACAGAAAATGTTTGAATTGTTTAGTTTAGAAGATGAGTCCTAAATGATAAAACATACTTTGTTTCAGGTTTACAACAGATATTTTAAGTTTACTGTTAGATTAAGAGTTTACACTTGCTCAATTCTTGAATTTTTGAAGAAATCCCTGTATATCAGTTCTGTGTACCATTTAACTGCTATCAGTTTCGAAAGGTAAATATTAGACGTTTGTTTTAACCCTCAACAGACCATACAGGTACGGCTCAAGTCGAAGTTTGAATTTTTGTAGTATTTTGGTGGCGTATGTGGCCAGCCTTTTCTTTCCCTAGTGGGAATTGAATCCAGACACTCTGACTTTCATGCCCTATATGCTACTCTCAATTCCTCATTTACTGAAAGTCTCAGACCTCTAGATCCTTTTATTGTCACGCTCTATTGATTCCTGGACTTGGGGAATGCATCTATATCCAGGCAGAACTCGATTAAGACGATGAAAAGATGAGTTCATTAGATCAAGAACAATGTGGGAGACCATGAAAATCTCTTTCGCATATTATTTGTTTCTCATTTAATGAATAGGTTCTTCGCCATTTGTTATCCGATGCAAGTCAAATCCATCTGTACTACAAAAAGAGCGAAGATTATCATACCGTTTTTGTGGATAATCTCGTCTGGATTATCTATACCAAATGCACTTATTCAGGTACTTATTCAAGAATGAAAATTTTTATTTTCTTTAAAGCAAAGCCCCACGCTTGCATACTTCTGATGACTGCGTGGACTCATGACATGGCATATCCTCAGGGAACTTTCATTTGGGAATTAAGTTTTCAACATATCTAATTGATTCAATTTTAATTCAAGGTAGTAAAAGCAGAACTGGTGTTGTCACCTGTCAATTTTCTCATCCATTCTAGTAAATACTATTATGGTTCAGTAACCAGGCTCTCTCTTGGCGTTGTTTTAGGTGGAGGATCAATCTGTTGCCGGATTTACTGTCATTCAACTCCCGAGTATTTGGTTAATAACTGGTATGCCATCCACTCGGGGTTCGACTTCTTTCTTATATTTATCATACCGTTTGGTACTCTTGTTTACAATTATGGAAAGATCTGCCTTACCCTGTTCAAAAGTTTAAAGGAAAAGGAACAGTTAACGGAGGGAGTTAAAATAAGGTTTGTAACTTGGCATTTTATTTGTAATACAATAAATTTTGTTCACTAAATTAAAAAGTTATTGGAGAACAAATAACTAATTTCATTGAGGAAGATGTTCAAAAGGATTCCTAATTTTTCGGAAATGTTTTGAATTATTTTGACATCCTAAAGAGAAAATGGACGTTTGATATGTTCAACTGCAACCGTAAACCGTATGATTCGGGGTTTTCGTTTTCAACACAAATGTGACATTTTTGTACAAAATTGACATCGAGGGTTTTAAAAAGTTTCAACAAAAATAAAATTGCCTCCAGTGGGATTTGAACTCATAACAGCAAACATCACTGGATTAGAATTCTACGTCTTAACAATAATAAAACCAAAGTCAGTGATCCTACTGCTCTTTGCATTTTATTACTGTATTTGTACTTGGAAATATAATCTTCTTAAAAATTGTTCCAATGAAAAGAGTTGCAAATATGCTTCAGAAGTGCATTTGCAAACTGAGGTCACTAGTTCCATTGGCCATCTAGAAACGTTGTACACACAAAACTACTCAGTCATCTATGAATTTACCTAGTTTTGCTTTTAGAGGAGAGAAATCTGATGAAGAAGCCGAAAAGCGAATCAAGGTCAGTGGTAACAGTCATTTAGAAGCTTCTTTTTATTCTATCTACATATCTAAAGTAAAATGATTATCTATGTGAGTTCATTTGTTTACGTGTGCCCCTCAGTTCAATTGGCTGTTGGGGTGACATGCATAAGTGGAGAGGGTCGGTGGCATTGTACACTGTTTGTTGGTAACAATTATCAGGGACTGCATAAGTATTTGGTGGCAGTGACGGATCCAGGATTTCCCACAGGGGGGTGCGCCAATCCCAAAAGGAGGGGCACCAACCTACTACTTCACCAATTGTTTCCCACAAAATGCAGGAAAATGAAGAAATGTTGGCCCAGGGGGGTGTGCGTGTCCCTGGCGCCCCCTTAGATCCGCCACTGAATAGTAAAACAAGGTACCACCAGCTTTACTTAATGGGATAAGGGGTCTGAGTTAAGGATCTTGAAGGGTCTTGTTATAACTATGCTAATGCCCTGCAGTAGAACCATCACCTGTGTGGTTCCGGTGAATTTTCGAAGAAGTAATTCTAATTTCTTGTACATTTGTTTCTCTTTAAGGTTGTTGAAATGCTGGTAGCTGTCATAGTCATCTTTATCCTCTGCTGAACGCCCATTCTGTTGTTTGATTTCTTTGTTGCAATAGGCAAAGTCTTCAAAAGAACACTTGGGAGTTCTAGCACTGTACATACAGCAAGATTGTGGTTGGAGATGTTACCATATACCAATAGCACAGCAAATGCTTTCATTTATTTTCTAACATCCCAGTAAGAATTTAGTTTGTGATTTCTTGTTCATTATTGTTCACTAAAGGTTCAATCTAGGACAACTGCAAATCCTTAAAACATGAAGAAATTTTATAATGGATGTAAATGCTTAAGCTACTAATCATTATTAAAAGTTTATTCTGTGAATGTAAAATAAACGTTTTGTTGTAAGCGCGAAGAAGAGAGGAAAAAGGATAATAAAATTGAAAGAAGTTTAGATAAACGTTTTCCGTTTGTATAATCTTTCCAGGGAGGCAATGGGACTGCTGAAAATACTATTATAAACTTATTTTGGGTTCTTGGACTGCCACTAAATAATTAAAAAATCAAAAAGTGTAAGAATTACACATGCTGGCTCTTGATGTAATGTAAATATTGTATCATCCTCAGAAGCATGGCTAATTTTCATAAAACTTCAGAAAATTTTCCAAACTCTCTTGAGGTTATCCTGAGAGAACCCTAAGGTACCCATGTTTCATTCTCATTGGTTGGCTCCCCATCACCCCATTCCAAATGCTAAATTTCCACCAATCACTCCATAGTAAAATAGATCTCATTATCATAAAAGTGCAAAAGGCTCTTCTCCATCTTGTCCCGAAATTGTATGTGCCCCCCATAGTAATCAATAAGCTGACTCTAATGAGCAAGCAATAAAAATGTCCACAGATGCTAAAAGAGTCATGGAAGAAGATTAGAATCCAGCTTGGAACAGCGTTAATCTTTTTTCTCAAATTACCTTTTTATATGGAAAATGCACTTTACAATTTCAGTCAATTTAGAAGAGCTTTCAAACAACAGTTCTCTTGTGGTAGATGTGGTATGAAGCATTCAACTAAAGTTGAGACAACAGCCATTACACAGAAGACTGAACCACTTGCGAAGATATCCAGTTAAATGTCGAGCTTTTGAGTAGAATTTTCGACTGAACTTAGTTATTAAGTTACTTGTTGTAAGAAGGACCCGGTGCACTTTCTTTATTCTTTACTCAACTTGACTTATCGGTCACTCAAGTCTGTATTTAACTCATTTCAAATCATTGTTAACCTCTTCTTGAATTATTTAGTTTCTTCCCACTAGTAAACCCTGATGCCTTCTAATTTCCTTTCACTGCCCTTTCTCTCTCTTCGACTGTTCGTAGTTTATAGATTTATTATATTTTTTTCTACATCTGAAAATATTGTGTCTTACAAATAAACACATCTAGTTCTAACATCACCAATTAACATATCAGTTATTAATTACAGTGCAATAGGAAAAGATATGTGACGACTAGACAGTAGACAACACGCCCATGTAAAACTAATTTTCCTCATTGTTTCTACCGTGTGTATTGCTAACAACCAGAATTCATGGATGAATTCGCAAAGTTTACTGACTGGTCACTTTCTTGGGAAATAATTACAATAATAATTTAAGTTCTAAGACTTTTGATTAAGATTTTAACTGAATCTTTAAAGATTTCTGTATTTAGGTGACATTTAGAAAGGTGTGAACAATTTTCTGTGATGACAACAACGGCACATTATAAATACTGTCAACATTATAAGCAATGTAAATGTTTTAATTAATCACACAAGCTGGTAAGAACTGATGCTAAGAATAGGTACAAATAGTTATCCTTCCTGTTGTATAGGAAGAGTTCTTTCAGACTGACACTGGTTCCAAAAAGATGTAAAAACAATACAAGCAACAATGAAACTTCTTTGGATGAACATTTATTGAAGTGAACTTTAGATTTAATGAGGACTACTGCCAAGTTTTGAGGTTAATAAATAACTTAATACAGTTGAATTTGGAACCAATATGATCATCCAGCTTAGAAAAATAAGCCGAAATTGACAATTTTTCAATAAATTACATTAATTGTGATTTATTATCTTTAAAAGAATATATATCTGAAGTGAAACTGACCTATCAATATGATATTTTCTTCCCTAATTATTTTTTTAGGCTACCATCATGTTGATCTATTACTTGACGAATTTGAACTGAAACCTGAACAGTTAATTGGAAGAGGAAGCATTCAAAGAATGGAAATATGTGGGGGTGATCATTTAATTGTACCGTTCACAATGAAACCGACCTGATCCTGTTATTTTCTGAACTGATGTTGCATAAGCTATGGACTATGTTTGTGTTTAACATTTCTTATTTACATTTTTGTCATTATTTGGTTGTCTGTGTGAATCATTAAGGCCTTCATAAAGTCATGCTCCATTGAGTCCAACATGTGAAATGGTGCATGAAACAAACAAAGCTCACTTCCGAAATCTACTGTCCAACAGATTCCTGCCTAGCTCAGTTAGTAGAGCATTAGAATAATGATCTGGAGGTTCAAACCCCACTGGGGCAATTTTTGACGAAATATATTTTGTTCTATGTAACTTTAGATCTCTCAGATAATCTTACAGAAATGCGTATCGTGAAAAACTAGATTGTTTACAGTCTACTTATTTTGCCCAAGTGTTCATGTTGCATGCAAAACATTCGTGTGATTAGATAGGACTGCATTTTCTTTTGTCTTTGTTGGAGAAAACTGTATCTACGTTCTGCAGTAGAGAAAATATTTCAACGTTACAAGCAATGAAATATAGTTTCGTTTTTTTATTGCATTGATAACTTTTTGAACTTGAGACAACATCAAACATGTATTTAATTATAAAGTAGTACCATTCTCAGATCTTTGCCTTGAAATGAGAAGCGGGAAAAATATAGTAATTAATACCGTTGTAATAACAGACGGTAGTTTGTTCCAGTCATTCTATTGTGTCGCAGTTGTTTTTCTGTCTTCTGCATGATTTTTGCCCACGAAGAAAACGTGAAAAACAACTTTGTTTAGATAAGACAAATACTGTGTTTACCACTTTCTTTTACACAGCAACAGAGACAGGATCTGATAAAGAATTTGCTCGTTGAATTTCGTTTAACAAAGTCCGAACCAGAAGAAGAAATTAAAGGAATCATAAATTCGCGAGGATGGCACCTTTGTACCGGTCACACATGAGTGGGCTCCATTGCAATTGCATTGAGATTCCCACAATTAACATTAGATGGCCTAGTTTTCACAATATTATAATGAGCTTTTATGATTCCTAAAATAACATTGCGTCAATGGGCGTATTTCTCCAACTGAAACTGAATTTATCGCAGCGCAGTCATGTACGGGTGACACACAGACAGATATGAAGTTCAGATTCATAGATAATTTAGTTCAGTTTTTACTGACTTTTATCTTTTGCGTAAAGACTGTCGTCTATGGGCAACATGTGAATTACTTTACACCCAATCAAGGTGAGTATATTCTATTTCAGAAATTCATTTAACGTTTTTAAAAATCTTCACAGACAACAATTTGGACTGGTAAGAATTTTTTTGTGAATTTCCGACCAGGTGTTACTATTTTTCCCAGAAATGCATTTATGTCATTGCGATTTATTATTTAACTTTTCATTTTTTTAATTAGAGTACAATAAATCTAGTAATAAAATTCGTGCATGTCTTATGTCTGTCTGTCTATCTGTAAAGATTGGCTGTTGGATGTTACGTTTTCATCCTAACAAAGGCTAGTTGTAATAACTATAGGGAACATCACTGAACATATCAGAATCTTTAGATTAGATTGCCCACTGGTGATCAATTCGTCTGTAAATAAGTTAATTCAAAAGTGTATGAAATGTATGAAAGGGTCTCAATTATATTTGTGCTTGTATCCACAAAAATCTACCTTGGTCTCGGTTTAAGATTTAATGTTTAGAATGGTTTATTAGATATGGAAAGAGTTTCACAATAAATTTTGAAATAGTGTTTTTTGAATATTTTCATAGATTATTGTCTCCCGGGCCATACCCTGTACAACGGGAAGTGCTACAAGCTGTATCTGCATGAAGCTGCGTTCGACGCTGCTGAAGCTGCCTGCAACAAACTGCAGCAGTCCTACCACTCACACTCACAGCAGGACTACGAGTTCCTAAGGAATCTAACACGGTGAAAACTCATTCATTTTCATAGGGAGCTGCATGGTCACTGAACTTAAATCTTCCGAATTTTTCATAAAATCCTTTTCTAATTAGACTGGGGTAATGACATAAAAGGTTGAATTTGTCCAAGCTTGAACCGACACCTCCATATTCGTTGTCAGTCATTCTAACCAGCTGCAATTGTAGGGCTTTATGTAGTATTAATTTATGCATTACTGATTGATATAATTACAATGCATTTTTGATCATTTAACTTTCTAATTTAAAAAATTTTAAATTGTGTTTAGATATGGAAACAGTCGACTTTTTCCTGTTTAGAATTTAAAATTTGTCCAATTCATCTAATTAGACAACAACAAATAGTATAATATTAAAATTACTTGTGAGGTTTGAACCATGGATCTACTGATCAACAGTCAGGCTTGCTAACCAGTACACCAAAGTGTCGACTGTGAGTGAGAGACACAGAAAAGCTTGCAATAAACTTCAGTCATGCTTGACTGGTTCTAGTTGAATTCATCTTATTAAACGAATCTAATACAAAATAGGAAAAACACGATAGCATTTCTGATTGGTCTAAAAGATTCGTCTTTCATCAAAAGTTTTTTGTTACGGTATACTAGTCTAGTAAAACGTCAAGATTGTTTAGTGCTACTCGAATTTTCCCTAAAAAAGATGCGCACTGTACATTCTACAGAATCACGAGAAAACAAAAAAAAATTCAGTAGCAAAATGTTACCTTCTCTGGGAAGTGAACCCAGGGCCTCTGATTTCATTGCCATGCATACTACTTATTCCCCTATTTGCTGTAAGTTTTAGATCTCTAGCTTCTTATATATTCACGGTCTGTTGATTTTTGGACTTAGATTTTTTTAAATCAATTAGAGCATGACTAAAAGGGTTGGCGCTATTTTGGAGTGAATAAATGAAGGGAAAGTTCACTCAGCGATTCCGTTCAATGTTCATAGATTCCATTATTCTTTATTATATTTCTATTGTTACATCTTTCTCAGGGACCATGCAGACGTTTGGGTAGGAGCAAGGGAACCGGACGGATACAAAAACGACCCCTCATTGGTGATTTTCACAGATGGCAGCACCCATGATTACATCCCTCCGGACATTGCCCTGAACGACGGGTCAAGATGCCTTCGACTTCGACTGACACCTTATGTCATTGGTGACAATAGCTGTCAATACGAATATAACGTCCTATGCATGAGTAATCCAGTTCATCTGCAAAGTAATATCCTTTGTCTACAGATCTTTCCGATAAATTCTTTATTACTAGCTCATTAGAGTCAGTTTATTGGTTACTTCGAGGGACTCTTGACATCTTGCCCCAGCCATTAACATGAGCCTTTGGCAGTTTTATGAAAATTTGGCCAACTTTAACCTGCAGTTATTGGTTGAGATTTGTTTACACAGAATGCTGCCATGACGTCATTTAACAACGTCACTTCATGAGACAGTATCTTCATGACGTCATTTTTTGAATACTTATAGATCAAATTGTCCTAACAATAAACAAGTCAAGGAACATGTAAATAGGTTGATAACTGTGTTGTATGACATTCTTAGAAAGGGGACCTTTATCAAATTTTGATTCAATGTAATTTTGTTGAATAAAAATACCAACTCTTGGCAGTAGTAGTAAAGGAAAGACACTGCAGTACTAACCAAGATTTCCTAAATGTTTTTTTTTCTATTTTCAGTAAACGTTCTTTCGGTTTGCCCTCGTGACTATGTACCATTCCAAGGAAGATGTTACACCCTGTTTGAAACCGGAAGGACCTTCCAGGAAGCGGAAGTCACGTGCAACTCACAGGGAGGACACCTGGCGGCATTCCACTCAGCGGACGTCTATGAGTTTCTTGTCATGTTCACGGTGTAAGTGTCCGTAAATAATTAGAAATTAATTATTTGTTCACCAATGCAAGCGTTTCCAAACTGGACGACATTCTTTTATGTATTATTTTATAGTGGACAATCAAACGTATGGACTGGCGCTAACGTGAATACCGGGCACTTTGAGTTCACAGATGGCAGCAGCTTTGATTACTATCCGAGCTTTTCCTTTAGCAGTGGATATTGTTTTGCGATAGATGATTCAATCGGACTTGTAGGATTACTTGTCGGCTGCTACGAAATCAACACATTCATCTGTATGACCGGCTCCTATGAAGGTTGGAAGGTTCTCTCTTTTATGTTGTCGTTGCAACCATGACTGTGATTCTGATTAGCTAATTTACAGTCTAATCCAATTCAATATTGTTACAGTGACAGCTGATCTGAGATCACTAAACGACTTGGACAAACTGTTTGACGACGACCCTCAAACTTGCGTGGAAACCCGACAACTGATCGCAGCAGCAGGAGGAATCTACGCGACACGACTGAACATCACCAACCCAAACAACCAAGATTCTATCAGACTGAAGGTCATGTGGGATGCTGAGATTAACTGCATGAAACGAAAGGTAGACAAAACCACTTTAAATGATTCAGATCTCAAATGTAATGTTTGAAACAGGCTCTGTTTCCTGTATTTAAATCTGGACTTTTCCTCACAGATTAAATGTTTCTTTCAAAGATTGCCAAAAAAGCTAGTGTTGATTGACATAAATTTATGAATTTTCATAGATCAGGTATTATCAGAGTTAATATCAGGTGTGATGTCTCGTGAGTTTTTAAATGTTCACAAAAAACCCTAAAACTTTTGTCCTCAGGTTATTTTCACTGAACAAACCACAAGTGCCTGTAACAGCATTAAATCCTGTCCATTGGTAACTGATGATGACGTACTGACATCCAGCTGTGTTTACCAATGCCCTTGTGATCAAAACGGATGTGACGTCACCTACTTCGACAGCCAACTGGATTACGAGAATCAGCCAGGTGATGCCTGCGCAATAAAGATTAAAGGAGACAATTAGGGAGATAACGTGATTAAAGAAGCAGAGTAATTGATCTGGTTCAAGAAGATTAAACCACAACTGAATAGTTTGACTGCCCAGTTTATTGCTGAAAGCTTCAAGCAAATATGAACATCAATTGACTAATTTTGCATGTCAAGAGATATATGTGTCACCAGTCTTTACTTCGTTGTTATTTTGGATCTTTGCGTCTTCGCCGATTTTGTGATCTCCTCAAATGGCCAGCTGCAGGAGCATGTAGATTCCATCTGCAGGGGGTGATAGCAGTTGTTCATGGGTGTCTTTTCATGCACTGGGCCACATTTTGGGTGATCTAGGGTAGGAGGTGCCTCCTCGGCGGGAGGAGGTCAGAGCGATAGGAAAAGCACCAGTCTTCATGTTTGAACACTTTATTGGCTATTCAGCAAATATTCATACATTGTTGACAAATCTAACCCAACTTAAGGGAAAGCACCAAAAACCCTGCAATTACAATAAATTATGCATTACAGTCACAATAATCACCTTTACTGTAGAGACATTTACTGTATGAATTGCAAGTGAATTTACATTACAAGTACTGGGGTGAGGAGGCAGAATCATGGCTAGTGTGGGACTGGGCTGGGAATGTCCAGATTCCATGCATCTGGGCAGTTCCAGTCATTCCCTGCCATGGGATCTGTCCCCTCACATACCTGAGAAGTCCTTAGTGCATG